>JABACO010000009.1:1089895-1131449 GCA_013339895.1 Ephydatia muelleri | reverse complement strand
GACAACATGTCAATGTACATGTGTATTGGTCTGTGTTCAACCCAGTTTCCCACTACAGATGACAGAAGGCTACTCTGGTTCTGACGTCAGACTAGTGTGTAAGGAAGCAGCCATGCGCACTGTGAGGCAGGTGTTCGACAAGCTGGAAGGTCTGCAAGAGACCTCCCACCTCGACTGTCTCAGGCTGGACCCAGTGACAACGGCAGATGTCCAGGCAGCCATTGCCAGCACCAAACCCTCTGCAAAGCTGCTGGCTAGCCGCTACACACAGTGGCAGAAGGAGTACGAGTCAGTGTGACTTGCAGAATGGATGCGTCATCCATTGCTGTTCTGTGGTACTTTAGTAGTCATTGTACAATTACAAAAAATCAAGGTATCATATACACTCAATTTTTTTCTTTCTTCTTTTGCACTGCACAGAACACCACACACTTTGCAAAGCTCAATTTTTATTCAATTTACTACTCATTTCTAAGACGAGTGCAGTAGTCTTAAAGTTGTGTCCTTAGCCTGCTATAATGGTGTGGCTGTGGGCTGGGGTACACCAGTTGTTGTCGGTGTTGGGCTGGGTACCTGTGGACAACTCTTGCAGCACAGGATTGAAACTTTGGGACAAAAGAGTGTTGGAACCATGGGACAGTAAAATGGCTCACTGTTACAGCCTATAAGAGGTGTGTGTGTGGTGTGTGTGCATGTGTGCATGTGTATGTGTGTGTGGTGTGTGATTGGATGCATATAGTTAAGTAGGTTTCTCTCGGCACTGTGTCACTTACTTGGGCATGTCACAAAACAGTTCTGCGTAACTGAAGGTTTGGTGTCAGGGTTACAGTAGATGGAGGGAGTGTTGGAGTTGTTGATGTCAACACAGGTGACATTGCGAGATTGCAATCCATTGCCACAGGTCCCATTATTGGCAATGCACTGGGGAGGAGAGGACATGGTTGATAAAGATGCTTTGTTTCATAAACATGACCTTTACAAACCGTTGAGAAGGTAGAGGTGGTCAGCCATAACCCCACACCAGGGCAGGGACCGAAGCCACACCGGTTAGTGTCTGGTGGCTTCACGCCTGTACAGAAGCTGGCATTTACTGGCACAGTGGGTTTGCCTGTATCAACACAGAACACTGTTCGTGTCTGGACACCCACAAAGCAGTCAGGAGTACACTGTAAGAAGAGATGGACACAACCAGGGTAGTGTGTGGAGGTGGCTGGGGACTAGGGTAGTGTGGGGAGGTGGCTGGGGACTAGGGTAGTGTGGAAAGGGAGGGTACACTGGGATTGTAGTTGATCAAAAGGAACATGACTGGAGGGAACACAGCACATGATTGGAGAGAACAGTATGCAACAGCCTGTCTCTTCAATTGTAAAGATTGAGGGACCAGTGAAATAGCCAGCATACAGGCACACATCCCTCCAGATAAGGGTGACAAAGCATTCACAGGTATCCACCCCACCCCCCCCCCCCCCCCCCAACAATTCTTGACAGGACTTACAGGTCCCCAGGCCGAGAACGTCCAGGCAAATGGACATGGGGGTTGCTGGCAGGGAGCGGTGTCAGTGGGCCTGACTTGGCCAATGCAGGCAGAGTCATTGAAGATGGCCCCACTGGAGTCTCTGCACTGGACTGTGCGGATCTGAATACCAGCCCCGCACGTAACAGAGCACTGTGGAGAAGCAGGAGGTCTGCAAGGTTACTGTGTATATGTGCGCATGACGGGATGTATATGTGTAATGTGCATACATGCACATATGTTGTGTGCACTTTGTGGATCTTGATTGATTGATTTAATACAAATGGATGAAGTGTACAATATTTTGAGATCTACAGTTGAAAGGACTCACCGCACCATAGCTACCGACGCTCCATGCGGGACAGGCCTGGGTGTTGCACGGCCTCACTAGAGACACGGATGTGTTGGACTTCCTTCCCGCCAGAAGGCACAGTGTGTTGTTTGCCACTGTCTTGTTTGTGATGCTACCGGTTCTGCTCACCAACTGGACACAGAAGAAGCTCCTGGTCTGCAGACCTCCTCCACACGTAGCTGAGCAGGAGCCAAAGTCCGACACTTCGTACTGGTAGGTCGTGACTGGGCTATGAGGGAATGACACTGTGAGCGATAAGGTCACCTGTGCATGAGGGTTGTGAGGACAACACTGTGAGCGATAAGGTCACCTGTGCATGAGGGTTGTGAGGACAACACTGTGAGCGATAAGGTCACCTGTGCATGAGGGTTGTGGGACAACACTGTGAGCGATAAGGTCACCTGTGCATGAGGGTTGTGAGGACAACACTGAACTACAGTAGAGGACAATCAAAATGTTTTGTTCCTAATATGCAAATGTAGCGTGTAGTGGCACGGAATGGCGTTGGACCTGAAATGAAATCACTTAAGCGCCAACTATTAATTGCTTATGGTGAACTGTCGATTAATATGCACTGTGATCTCACCAGCATTTCACTGTAGTACTGTACGTGTGTGTAAGTATGCTGTAGTACTGTACATGTGTGTAAGTATGCTGTAGTACTGTACATGTGTGTAAGTATGCTGTAGTACTGTACATGTGTGTAAGTATGCTGTAGTAAAATGCATACACACGTGCAACAGTAAACTCCAGTAAACCCTAGGGTACTCATGCATATCATCGTATACAACACTGCAACTCACGTGCACACTTAGGTCATGTGATATACCCAACAGGGCTTACCAATCACCTTGGCCACACCCCAGAGAAACTTGTGGCGTGTTCTGTATATATCCAGTTGGAATATTTGCATAGACGATTGGGACCCTGGAAGTGCTGTTTTCAAAATGGCAGTCTAGAATCTCCACCCTGTAACCTGGGGCAACACAGAAAACAGTTTCCACAGATGCAAAAACATTGCATAGGATAAGCCTCATCAAACGGCATCCTTGTTCTATACCCGGCAAAAAAATGGAATATCCTTTGGTTGTTGATGTGGACATTTGCCCACTTGTATTGTAAGAGTCCATCCCATCTCAGCCAGTGTATAGCACACCTACGCATGCACCCCCCACCCACACCACACACCCCACACACCACACACCTCACACAATGGATTACGCTTACCTGCTAGACCACAGGTCACCGAACATGGATTAAAGATACCAGTCGAATTGCACGTGTATCCTGTGGTAACCAGGAAGAAAGTGGAGGTGTTTTAAGTGAAAAGGGGGAGGGAGGGAATAGAATGTGAGAGTGATAGGTGAATGTGTTAAGAGTTAGATTTCAATTTCATATTATTTCAATCAATCATTGCACCCCAAGGTTTGCGTGAGAAGTGGTGTGTGTGTGTGTGGGAGTTGTGTAGTGTGTGTGGGGGGTAGAAGAGACAACTAACAGACAATACAATAAGTACACATCCCCATTGCTGGTCCACACACGCACACAAATACAACGAAAGACTCACTTTGAGTGCAGACAGTAACGCTTCCACTGCTCGTTCCTGCCACGTTGTTGGCCAAGCAGGTGTAGGTAGTACATGATGGGGCATCTGTGCTTGACACGGACATTGAGGTAGCCGGTCCCTTGCTTTGGATCCACCCTCACTGTGTTTGAAACATTCTGCAGCAACGCACCATTCCTGGTCCAGACAAGGGTGGCCCTTGGCTTCCCCATACCTTTGCAATTCACAAGGTACTGCGAGACCGTGTTGAGTACGACCTGGACCGGGGCAGAGGGGGCAGAATCCTGGGGGTTAAGCTGGATCACCTGCTGCCCGGGCTGGACCTTGCTGAGCAGGAATGCAGAGCCCACAAAGGGTGTGGCTGGGTGAATGGATAAGCACAGCAGAATGAAGACTGCAAGTGTTGCAAATATGTAGTTACATGTGATATAAGGACTTGGAGATGATTCATTCTTGTGTGGATTTCTACCAAATTGCTTTCTTGAGTAATGTGTGCAGTGTGCAGGCATGTGTGGCAGAGACTCCTACATTCAACAGCATACAAGTGTACAAGATGAGTGGGTAGGGGCTAATATCCTCTTTATGATTCTGCAAGGAACATTCCAACCAGCAACATTTGATATACAGAATACACGTATGACACAGGCACACACACATGCACGCACACACACACACACATGCACGCACACACACACACATGCACGCACACACACATGCACGCACACACACACACACATGCACGCACACACACACATGCACGCACACACACACACAAACACACACACCACACACACACAGACACACACACACACACACCACAATACCTGCAGGTTTCACTGACAGGATTGACTGCTGTGTTGCAAATCCAGCAGCATTCTTAGCAGTGCATCGAAACACTCCTCCATCATCTAGTGTTACAGCAGTGATCCGAAGGTAGGTGGGTCCCAAAACATAGTCAAGTGGGACATTGGCTGAGGTCAGGTCGAGCCACTGCGTACCATTGAGCTTGGAAAAGGTGATGGTGGGAGGAGGGTTGCCATCAGTAACCGTGCAGTTGATAAACACATCAGCATCTTCAAACACCCTTATCTCTTGCCCAAACTGGGGGAAGCTGTAGGGCGGGGCCACTATTTGATAGTGAGAGGCAAAGTGAAGGGATCTTGGAGCCGCAATGACTGAAGGCCTATAGTTTGCTGTGAGGATGGCCTGGACACTGGTCAGCTGTCGCGTAAGGCTGGGCGACAGGGAGAGGAAGGCGTTTCCTGCCACGCCACTGGCCGGGGAAGGAGTGACGACCAGAAAACCCAGGACCACTCAGAGGGAAATGGCGAGGACAGGTTGTAAGTGGCTGTCCCAACCCAGTGTCCACTGTCAGGGAGGAGGCTGCAATTGGAAGACCCGGAATGATGGCAGTCCCATTGTAGACAGTCCCTCCACTGTAGCTCACTGTTGTCTCCTGTCTGCAGAGGTATCAGCTTGGCCAAGGCATCAAAGCTGAACACAGGCAACCCGTTGGTGACAATGTAGTAGCGACCGCCCACCACTGTGGTGTGTTGTAGCTGCTGAGCAGGGAGCTCTGGGTGGTGATGGTCTGCTGGAGGGCTTTGGAGGAGGTGAAGAAGACCTGGCCACCACTGTTGTAATAGGTGCCCCCCTCCGTTGAGGAGGTAGGGGGCAGACCCGCTAAACGTGAGCAGCTGCCTCCCGTCAAACACCTGCCAGCGAGTTGATGTTTGTCCTGAGAGTAGTACGGCACCGATCGTCGGAGGAGGAGCTCGCTGGCCACGTTGGAAGGGAATATTGACGACCAAGGGGTTAATGTAGAGGGAATCCCCCGTGCTGGATTGGTACAGGGTCCCTCCTGTGGTCAATGGGACAGAGGAGCCCCCCGCGACATCAGATAGGGTCACCCCGTCGTACACCTTGAGACTCGTTACCGGGGAGATGGTAACTCCGCCCCCATAGGTGATGATTGCAGGGTTGGTGGTTCCCGTGTAGGTCGGGTTCCCAGAAGCACTACCCAGCGGCTGAATGGCAGAGATGATGTTATTGGTGTACAGCACATTCACTACGCCAGACTGGTGCTGACGGTCTGGGCACCCGAGAGTGGGAAGACTGTCTTCTGGCCGGGTCCAGCAGTCAGGGTCACGACGCCGTTCCGGGCCGTTCCGCCCACCACAGTCCTGGTTCCATTCTTGATCACGACCTGGAAGGAGGGTGGTGGTGGGATTCAGGATCGCCTGGTCCACCGTGTTTATGACAGCGCTGTACGTGGTGAAGAAGGTCTGGGGACTGTTGAAGTAACACCTTTCCTCCCATGACAGTGCTGACTAGCAGCTTGGGGAGAGTGGAAGGGAAGGATCCGCTGTACACCGTTGTCTTAACCCCGTTGGTGTCCACCACCGTCAGCTGGGACTGGCTCGGGACCGTCAGCAAGGTCTGGCCGCTGGGCGAGCGCACGTTCACCGTGCCGCCCGAGTAGGTGATGGTGCTCCCGTAGGGGACGAACTGGGAGGCGGCCCCGGTGAGGGTGAGCACGTTCAGACCGTCAGCCAGGAGGGAGGCTGCCCCCGTGTCTGGGTCTCGGGTCACCTGGAAGTAGGTGAGGCTGGGGGCGGGGGCGCTGGCCACGCCCGCCGCCAGGAAGCCGTTGAGCTGCTGGTGGGCGGTGTAGAAGACGGACGTGCCGTCTGTGTAGACGCTGCCCCCGCCCTGGATCGCAAGAGAGCCGTTCTGCTGCTTGACCGGGGACAGGGTGTTGTTGTAGACGAAGAGGGAGGAGCGGGGAAGGAGGGGTAAGTGGCCGTGGGATCGGAGCCTGAGAAAGAGACCACATTGTTCTGGAAGGTGAAGGCTGTTGACGGAGGAGGGGACGTTGGCAGAGGGGGAGGAGGATGTGAGTGGGACGATGCTCTGCACCCCAGTGGTCTGGCCCCCCGCACTGACCCCCGTGCTGAACAAGGTGGTCTTTGTGGTCCCCGCGCACGCTGTTGTAGCCGAACGTGAAGACCTTTCGGTACGCCGTCTGGGAGAGGTCGCTAAGCGTGGAGACAAGAGCTGGGCTGGTCAGGTAGTGGGCCTGCTGCTGCCCTTGGTTGTAGTAGAGCTGCCCCGGTCCCTGAAAGCTGAGAGACACTCCCGGGGATGGGGTGGCGAACGCTGTGCCGTCAAAGGTGGTCAGGGTTGGGTAGGAACCGGAGAGGGTGATGGTGGTGCCCATGCCCATGCCCATGGGAGCCGCGGAGATCACTAATTGGTCGAAGCTGTACCCTAAATTCCCTCCCGCTGGGACCGAGTAGAGCTGAGAGAACGTGCCCACCGGAGCGTTGCCGTTGGTTACCACCAGCTGGTTACCATTGACAGAGTAGGAGATGGCTGGTATCGAGTTGACGTAGTCAATCACCTTTTGGGATGCTGTGTAGAATGCCTTGCCTTGGTTGAAGAACACCTGCCCCCCTTGCACAGGGACCACCTGGCCCGTTCCTGGCACGTTAAGCGTGACCACCCCAGGCCCGTTGAAGTAGCTGAACGTGTTGATCCCCGGGAGGGCAGCCACGACGGCCCCGTCACCACTCAGAAAGCTGAGCGTGTCCCCTTGGTACACGGCCTGGACAGCACTGGGGTCCACAGGGAGGGAGGAAGCTCCGGTGGTCTGGAGGAGACTGGTGCCCCCTTCAGTGGTCAGGACCGTGGCCGTACCACCGCTGGGAGTGGTGATGTAGGAGAATGCAAACGTGTTGGACAGCACCTGGTCGTAGGCGCTCTGGATGTTGCCTATCTGTGTTGCGTCGGTCGTGTAGAAGGCGGCGCCGGTCGAAACGTTGTACACCAGGAATCCGGGGGTGGGAAGGGACTGGTCAGGGAAGACAGTGCAGTGACCAGCTTCTGGTTTTTGACTGTTGCCAGGGAAGTGATGGGGGCTGCCGTGACAAGCGCAGCGCCCGCGGCATCGGTGACCGTGACGGCGTTGTTGCTGTACCCCAAGAAGCTGCCGGCTGGTACGGAGTAGACGGTCGACGACGTAATCAAGGGGTTGGTACCGCGCTGCACTGTTAAGGAGGTGCCCTGGAGGGTCTGGGAGATGGTGTAAGGTGGGGACAGGAAGGAATCGAGCTGGCCAGAGGTACTGTAGAAGGCGTTGGTTCCACTGGTGTAGAGGGACCCGTCCCCCGAGATGGGGTAGGAGATGCCCTGAGTGGCAGTTGTAACAGCTGTGTTGGTTCCATCCAGAAACGAGAAGCTTGTAATCCCACTTAGAACTGGGCCTGCGGGGGAGAAAGACACTGTATCGTCGTTGTAGGACACAGTGTTGGTCTGCAGAGGCACAAAAACCGGTGTGGGTGCTGCACCGTTGGACAAGGTCAGCAGCGTCGTGTCAGTGGTGCTCGAGATGAGATTAGTAGTGCCTGCTGGAGCGCTGTACGAAAACCCGAGCGCTCCGGCAAGCACGTTGAACACGGACCTCGAAAACTGGTTCTGAAGAGTCTGATCGGTGGTGTAAAATGCTGCATTTGCACCATACAAGAGCAACCCAGGACCGTATAAGGTGATGGTGGACGTGGGAAGGAAGGACGTGGCCAAGACCCCACCCTGCAGTGTGGTGAGCTTCTTTATTCCACTCAATGAGTCTATGTTTACGATCTGGAGTGTGTTTCCAGTGTACAGGACCTGTGCGCCAGAAGCGATACTATAGCTGGAGCCTGAGGTGGTCGTCACGTACTCCACATTGCCCCGCGTCACTGCCACATGAGTGCCATTCACCACCAAGGCTAGATTGGTATCCCCAGAGATGTAGTCTATGACAGGCTGGAAGGTAGTGTAGAAGATAGTGTTTTCGCCCAGAATCACCCTCCCTGGGATGGTGGAGAACGATCGCTGGATGGCACCTGGGCCTCCCCTGATCCGAGACTCCAGTCCCTTCAAACCGTCAAAGATGGACAGATAGTTGACCCCGGTGAAGGTTGGAGTACCTGCTCCCACAAATGTCACGACATCATCTTTGTAGGACACGCCGGAGATATCGGGAAAATCCAGAGAGACGGATCCGGTTAGTATTGTCAGGTCCGATCCTTTGCTGGTGAGGTAGGCTGTGCCAGTGCCGGCAACACCAGTGTATCGGAACTGAAAGGTGTCAAAGATTGATTTCGTGTAGGCTTCGTTGACTTGATTGATCAGGTCTTGATTGTTGATGAAGAACCTCTTGGTCGACCGCGTGTCACTCAGCGCAAGTCCTGGACCAAAGAACGAGGCCCTGGGGACTAACACACGCGAAGCCACTTGCACCAACCGCGTCGATGGCGTACAGACCCGAAGTCCCATCGTTCGTGGAGTTGCCGCCACTCTGAACGAAAGTCCTGGTGTTGAAAGGCCCAAAGGTAAAGGATGCCCCCTGCACGTTTGAGGACCCGACCTGCGCGGTGATGGGAACGCTCTGGAGGGTGATGTAGGTCCCCTGGATGCTAGTTGTGAAGGTGGGCAGTGAGAGGGCAAAGGAAGATATTGCACTGTCTATGTTGCCAATCAGGCCAATGGAAGTGGCGACGAAGAGTGCAAGGGGCACTTGCACGTACAACTTTCCGGTCACTCCCAGTAACTGCCCGCCGTCACTTACTGCGGTAAGGCCGGTGGCAGAATTAAGAGTGTTGAACTGCGTTATTTCAGGGGCATTGAAGCCGGTGCTGATGTAGATGACATTGTTCAAGTATGAGATGGAGTTTGAGGCGTTGATTGTAATGGCAGTACCACATGGGGCTAGAGTGACCACCCTAGCATTGTTGATCACAAAGTCTAGGGTTGGTCCTGTCAAAAAGACAAATTGAAGCTGCAGATAGAAAGAAATAATGATAGTCTTGCTACCTGATTGCCCTGCAAAATGCACGCCTCCAGCACCATAGCCCTCTATGGGAAATTTAGAACTTTTGATTCTGGCCATGCAGAGCTAGTACAAGGGGCTCTGCCTCAATTCATTTGTCTAACTGACACTTAAGTCAATTGTTTTGTTATTGTTTACTTGTGCACAAACATGTATATCAATTTACAATATAGTAATTGACATTATTCCTCTATGCAAAATAATGATGATTTTGGACCAATTATGCACAAAACGGCGTTCAATTAGATTAACGGTATTCCTCCCAGGCTATGCCGCAAGTACGAGGAATTTAATGCAAATAAATGTTTTGTGCATCAGGTCTACACATAAATATTTTGCGACAATAATAGCTGCATCTAACCAAGTGGCCATGAACAAAATCTTTCTACACTTCGTTTCGAACGATGGAATACGGTGTCATCAGCTATAGATTATAACAATGCTGATTTGCCTCTACCCTTAAATGGTTTGCAGTGACTAGTATGGACCATGCCGCCGTCTCTCTAGACGAGTGACCGGATCAGGACTCTAAACGACTATGCCAATTGAGCTTCCGTGCAAAGTTGTTAAGAGCTACATTACGTTCAACAATTAAGCCACTTACCCCTTGCGACGAAGCGATGGCGAGTACCTGAAGGAAACAGAAAAAAAAGATCCAGTCACTCCATACCACCCGCCAGTTTCTAAGGTGCAAATAGCTTACTGCGGCTGCACAGGTGAGCGCAAACAACGTCCTAGAACTCCACATTGCGGCCCTCGTAGCTAGCTAGCGCCTGTCGTTAATACGAAGGACGCCAGACAGCAGAGCGCACGGCCCGACACAATGAAAGGCACACTTTGGCTGGCCCGCATTGTAAGAGGAGAAGTATTATTCATATGACGGTTGCCACGGAGTGTGTAGCTCCTGTCACAATGGGACATAATAGCGCGCGCCTGACGTGTGAATTAAGCGGCCCAGGCGCGTGCGCACCCAGCCGCACCGCGTTTCTCAGCCTCAGGGAGTAAAAAATAACAGCTACTATTAGTATTACGTGCAAAGAAGGCAGTATATATCAAAATACACACAACAGACACATAACAAATGGCTGATAAAATTATTTAACATGCGTACAGTCACCATTGTCGCAAGGCTGCTGGTTAAAAGGAGGGTCATGGAGACGTTGGCAATAGGTCGTGTCTACTTCTGTCCTGCTTGATGCTTCAACACAAACGACCGCTCTGGTTTGCAGACAGTCAGTTGCGCACTGCGTGATAGAAGCCAGATACGTGCTATTCAAATGTATCGACGTCGGTTATGCGGGGAATCCAAGAATTTACAGGAGGAGCGTTTCATTTTGCACGGTCATGCTAACATGCAAGGGCGGGGCAAGCTAGTTCCTGTCGTTAATACGAAGGCACGACACAAGGGAAGGCACACTGTGATTGCAAGCGCGGCGGAAAGTAACGAGCAACAATATTACATGGCGATGATAAAATGAATTAACGTCGTTCAAATTAAGTTGCTATGACCATTTTCATAAAGTGTGTATGTGTGTGTGTGTGTTGTGTGTGTGTAAGTGCGTGTGTGTGTATGTGGTGTATGTGTGTGGGTGGGTGGCGAGTGGGTGGGTTGGATTTCCATAGATTACGAATGTGTACATAGAGACACATAGACCCTACATCAATGATTTTTAGGCTCAATCAATCGTCAGTTGTTGGAATGATGTACTAATCAATTCTTGCGATGTGTTACTCATTGAACGCGGCTTTGCTTATAAAATTACTGTAGACATTAATTCTATGAGCACCAATGAGCAATGAGTCACCATTCGTCTTAAAACTAAAAACACACAGCGTACCTTGCCCCATTCTGATGCTGACCACTGGTACTCACATTCCGTTCCAATACAGGCCTCACTGATGTCTGGCTTGGTCCCACTATTGCATGCGGTATCATTTAAAATGGCATCCTCCAGTGCATCTAGACACACCAGAGTGCGAGTTCGGACTCCATTTCCACACCTCACTGAGCACTAAGTGATGAGTGCATACGAGTGTGGTAAGTGTATGTGTGTGCGTATTGTACATGTATATGTATGTGTGTGCGTATGTATGTGTGTGTGTGCGTATTGTACATGTATGTATGTGTATGTGTATGTGTGTGCGTATTGTACGTGTATGTGTATGTGTGTGCGTATTGTACATGTATGTATGTGTGTGCGTATTGTACATGTATGTATGTGTATGTGTATGTGTGTGCGTATTGTACATGTATGTGTATGTGTGTGCGTATTGTACATGTATGTATGTGTATGTGTATGTGTGTGCGTATTGTACATGTATGTGTATGTGTGTGCGTATTGTACATGTATGTATGTGTGTGCGTATGTGTGTGCGTATTGTACATGTATGTATGTGTATATGCATGTGAGTGCATATTGTATGTATAGGAATACGTGTATGTGTGTGTATGTGTATGTGTGTATTTAAGTATGCATGTGTGCATCATGTGTGTGTTATGTGGTGTGTATGTGTGTGTATGTGTGTGTATGTGTGTGTATGTGTGTGTATGTGTGTGGATATGTGGATGTGCATGTGTTGGTTGTGTGCATGTGTGTGCATGCGCGTGTATGGTGCACATATTATGTGTGGTGTATCTGTGTGTGCACACAGATGTGTGTGCACATAGATGTGTGTGCACGTGATCCAACAGCACAACATGGCTACACACAGCCTAGGAGCTCACGTTCCCATAAGCGCCGCTTAGCCAAACGGGACACGCCCCCATGTTGCACAGCCGGTGGGTGGGAGGTGCCTCCAGTCCCGCCAGGGTGCACACCAAGGACCCCACCTCCCTCACAGGCGTGCCGCTGTACAGCTCCATGCAGGACACACTGCGCGACTGTCTGCCTCCTTGGCAGCTTGCCGAGCAGCGACCGTAGTCTCCCACGCGGAAGGCGTAGCTTTGTGTTGGGCTTTGCAGGATTTGCAACCGGATGGGAGAACATTAACCTTGTGCAGGGAAAGTTGTGCCCCTCCCCCTTCTCTCCCATATCTCATGAGGTCATTGATAGGACCATACCTCTAGAATGCAAGCTCAGGCTAGACCTGCCATGTATCCCTAACACCTAGTCCCATTGTTTTGCTACCTTAACATAACACCTAGTCCCATTGTTTTGCTACCTTAACATAACACCTAGTCCCATTGTTTTGCTACCTTAACACAACACCTAGTCCCATTGTTTGCTACCTTAACATAACACCTAGTCCCATTGTTTTTGCTACCTTAACATAACACCTAGTCCCATTGTTTTGCTACCTTAACATAACACCTAGTCCCATTGTTTTGCTACCTTAACATAACACCTAGTCCCATTGTTTTGCTACCTTAACATAACACCTAGTCCCATTGTTTTGCTACCTTAATAACATAACTATTCACAGACTTGCCATAAAAATAAAAAAAATCAAAATTTAAACAAACTCTTGTGACTATGGCAACTGTTAAATGGATGCCTTACCACATCTGGTTTGACAGGCACATCCTGATGGATGGTGCTGGTCGCTGGCTGATGGGTAGTGAGTGTGGGGTCCACGGGAAATGTGGTGCCATTGAATACCCTTTGGCACAACACAGCTCTCTGCTGGACACCTAGAAAGCCGACAGTACTTAATGTCCATACAAAGGCAGAGGTCACATGGGACAATGACTGTGTCATACAAGGTCCACACACCCAGTACAATGATGTTACAGAGGATGTAGCATTTGATGTACAACACTCTGTGCATAACACAACACATACAACACTCATAACACACAACATACCAACACTCACCAACACTCATAACAACACACCAACACGCAGAACACACAACACACCAACACTCAGAACACACAACACACCAACACTCATAACAACACAACACACCAACACGCATAACACACAACAGACCAACACTCATAACAACACATCACACCAACACTCATAACAACACACCAACACTCATAACACACAACATACCAACACTCATAACAACACAACATACCAACACTCATAACAACATAACATACCAACACCACATGCAGCTGAGCAAGGGCTATAGCTGTCTGCATATATACAGGAGACCTCTGGAGATAGAAGCAGTATGGCAACCATCAACAACCCTGCAGAGCTGGTATACACACACATTCACACATCACACACATCACACACATCACACGCATGTACCCACCTGCTGCGAGAACAGTAAGCACAGACTGAGCCTGGGCACTACCCTTTATATTGGTCGCAGTGCACTTGTATTCTCCTGCATCACTGTGGTCCACACCAAATATGGTCATCGTGCCTTGAAACCCATCGATGGCATGCTTGTCCCCAGTCCCCCCGCCTAGCAGGTTGCCTTTCAGGGTCCACTGGATGTTCGGCAGGGGATTTCCCCTGGTCACAGCACAGAGCAGCGTGAGGTGCAGGCCAGCGAAGACACCCACACTCTGCCCGATGGAGACGATGGACCCTGAGGTCGAGACGAAGGTGGAGGGGAAGGAAGGGACGGCCAGAGATGGCGCCTGGAAGCGATCCACCACATGGAGGTAGGCGCTGTGCAGGGAGGAGAGCGAAGGCAGCACGAAGAAGAAGACACCTCCTCCGGTGGTGGTCACACACAGTTCCCCCGGGCCCACAAAGGTAGCATTGGACTGGTAGACCGTTCTCAGCGTGCAATTGGTTAGCGTTTTGACCGACCTCACACCTCTGAAAGCAAAACCGTCTGAGACAGTGTCGAAAAGTGATCCATTCGCAAGCGAGAAGCTCTGATTGGCAGCAACCGACAAACAGACGTCACCGTTTTCTGGCTTGATTTGAGCAACAGGGTTGCCACGGAGGAGCACACTGACCACACCCTCCTGGACTGTCGCCATGGTGCTAATGCAAGACACCGACATCTGTGCGTTGAGGATGAGCTGTGATATGTGCTCATTCAGACCAGAGCTACTTGAATAGAGCGCCCCTCCCTCCCAAACCAAAAGAAGGCCAGGTTCGACAGACAGCTGTATGTTGCCGTAGCTCCACAGGTTGACACCATCGGTCACGGAGAGCGACTCCACATCAGGAAAGCTGCTGGTTGAGTTTCCCTCGACAAGGACCAGACCCTCCCCCCCAAGGGTTAGGGTTGGCCTCTCCTCTACCTCTGTCACACTGAGGTCATCGAGAGATGCCAGCTCACTACCCCTTGCCAGGAGGGAAACGAGGAACCCAGAACTGGTGATGGTGTACTGGAAGGACAGGAGGGGCGCCGAAGAGAGGCTGGGTAAGCCTGCCTGGAGCAAGAGTCGCATGCTGAGAGGGTCGCTGAGGGAGTAGAAGGCTGTGTCTGCATCCACAAAGAGCTGCCCCCCTCCTGAGAGAGGCAGGATGGAGGAGGGCCCCCCGGGGGGCATAGGGGTGTCCTCAAACACGACGAGGGACGCCACATTGCTGTACCAGTAAAGGATCCTCCCCCACGAGGAGGTGACTTGGAGGGTGGACCCGTCAAACGCACGGAGCAATCGGGTGGCACTGAGATGCGTCTAGCGCGCGTGAGGTCCAAAACTTCTGAGCCGTTGTGGTACAAGACTAGCTCACCGCTGCTGCTTGTTACAGCTAGCTCAAACTGAACGGTAACCTTCAACGGGTTGTGATCCAAGTCACTGGTGTTCCATCACTGGTGGAGCTTCTATGACCTCGACCTGTGACCTGTCCGGCATGTGGGGGTGTGGCATGTCCAGCATGTGGGTGTGTGGCATGTCCAGCATGTGGGGGTGTGGCATGTCCAGCATGTGGGTGTGTGGCATGTCCAGCATGTGGGGGTGTGGCATGCAGTGCAACCACACCATCAGCTGTAGCTGATGGCACCACTGGTGGTATGTCCTTCTCTTGTTCATCCTTTAACCCCTTGTGCTCTTGGGCAGATGAGAGCGGTTGTAAATTGCAGGTGCATGTGCACGTACCAGAGCCACATGACACATGCGTGGGATCACATGACACGTGTGTGGAGTCACATGACACGCGTGCAGCGTTGTTGTATCCCATAGCTACGGAGCCTTGCCCACGATCACCCGGAAACAGGGAGGCCACTTGCGGAGGCGTGTCAGTAGGTGTGGTCAGTGTAGGTGCAATAATGAGTTCCAGGCACTGACATGTCTCTGAGGGGTTAATGAATAGTCCGAACCAGCATTCCTCAAGCCCACAATGCTGGCAATCTGGGCCATCAGAAGGGTGCTCTCTGTATAGAACGCAGTGCGACTGTCGATGTACAGGGACCCCCCTGGCACAATGACTGACGGACCTGACCAGCTATAGTTCAACAGCTGCAGCCCGTCGAATAGAAGGAAACTGACCACACCTCCACGTGTCTGGACTGGCAATCCCTCCTTCTGTATGCTCAGGGTCCCGTCCAGGTAGGTGATCATGCTGCCTGGCAACAGCGTTGTCATGGCGCTCCCTCTCAGGTTCAGTACGTTGGTGCCGTTGAAGGAGAGACGCACAATCGTGCCCTCCTCACTCCCAGAGTCTGATAGGGCAATGGAGAAGAGGGACAATGAGGTAGCCATGGCAACTACCTCTGCAGTGAGGTGACGGCCAATGGCGGTGTTGACGTCATTATTGGCACAGTAGAAGGCTCCCTGGTTTCCCAAGTACAGCTGCCCTCCACCTCTGATGGTCACAGGGGCAGACTGCTCAAAAGCACAGGCGCTGCGTTCCCATAGGCCAGCACCGCAAGCCGCGACACGGAAGGGACGCTGACGGTGGTGGTCTGGGCACCGGTCGTCTCCAGGCAAGTGTTCCATTGGTGTACCTGAGCCATTCCGAGCTCAGTGTTCCGATCGTGTGGACTTCAGACAGCTCGATGACCCTCTCTCCAGCTACGTACAAGACAGACTGCTCCTTGTCCGATGACCTTATTTCAAACTGAGGGTGCAGGGAGGATAGCCACACCTCCATCTCGGCATTCAGGACTGGATCATTGGAGCACAGGGCTGACGTCTTGGTTACATATAGGTAAGCATCTGTGCAAGTCAGACAATCGTGCTCGGAGCAATCCGTGAGGTGTGTCCCGTTAAAGGAATACAGCAATTTGGGCAGTGCAGGCACACCACCTCTCATCTCTCTCCCACTGTCTCCCATCATATCCACACCACCTCTCATCGCTCGATTGGAGGTACTCTTCATATGAATGACCTCCACATCTGTCATCTGCACCAGCATCGTTCCCTCCGACCACAGGGCAAGACGCCCGCGGTCGTCGAGAGAGAACTCGAAGACCACGCCCTTCTGCATCAACTCCAAGGCATCACACACCACCCGGCTGAAGGTGACACTCTGTGACACCAACACCCAGTGTCGTCCCACGTGGACCATCACAGCACCACGTACCCCTTCAGACCACGCCCACCTGACGTCCGAGCCATCAAAAACCATCACTTCGTCCACACCCTAGCAATGGTGCTCCGCCCACTTCCTCCGCAGTCCTCAAGGGTGAGTGTGCCTCCCGTGTTGAGGAGGGCGCAGCGCGGAGGGACAGGGATGCAGACAGAGGAGGCAAGGTCCAGCACGCTGTGACCACCCGTCACCACCAGAAGCTTGTTCTCCTCTGGAGTGGCAACGCAGCTCCACACCTGTAGCTACGGGGATCATCATGGGAGAGGCCATCTTGCTCCCATTGAAGATGACCACCGTGTGCAAGGGGACGGTACGGGACGTCCCCTTTGGGGGAGGAGATCGGTGTGGGGATGGGGACTGTAGCGGCTGCACAGGTGAGTGGTTTGTGTGAGGAGTGGTGGGAGGGGTTGTGTGTGGAGGAGTGATGGGAGGGGTTGTGTGTGGAGGAGTGATGGGAGGGGTCTGGCTTCATAGTTGATTGTAATCTTGGCACTTGGAAGAATGGAGGCTTTGGATGCTACGGTAGGAGAAAGGAGCTCTGGTTGCATAGGTGATTGGTGTGGCTTTAGTGATGGAGATCGTGGAGGCCAAGGTACTGGGTTTCAACAATTCTGGTAACTGATTGCTGTCAGCTGCTGGTATTAAAGAAGGCAGGTCACCTTGTTGCACAACTGAAGGAATGCACCGGGCCTTCTGTGCTTGGAGAGTTTGCCACGACAGTTCTTCAACATCTTCACCTTGCAAGGCTGTCTGCATTTAAAACAAGAATTCAAGACAAGAGAATATTGTGCACCATATCTACCACACACACACCCCACACACACACACCACACACACACACACACATGCACACACACACACACATGCACACACCCACATCACACCACATCACACACATCACACACATCACACATCCTACCACACACACATACACATACATCACACATACACACACATACACACACATACACATACATCACACATCTTACTACACGCACCTACCAGCTGTGCTGTGTTGCCAGGTAAAGGACAATTGGGCGATGACAATGCTATTGCAGGAATCGAGTATAGATCGTTATCTGTCGAGCAAGGTGGGCATTATATGAAAAAAGCACACTTGATCCACAAATGAACAGTCTCCCAGGTCCAAAATGCTTTCTGCTCATTCCTCCATTGAAGGTGTAAAGAAGCATATTGTCAAAGAAGTGGAATGCAGTTATCCCAAATCTCACAACTCCTCTTACAAGCCAAGAGGTTGTTGGCATAGGTGAGTGTTGCTGTGCTGCTCAGCTCTATGGAAGCAACTGGCCTTGGGAGCATTACCTGTTTACCACGTAAGGAGATGACCACACCTCCATTGGGATGGGTGGTTATTGAATAAGATGGAGGGATGATCTGGCAGTTCAGGTCTGCGCCAGTGCACTTGGAGGTGCACGCGACCTCCAGACCATCCAGACTGGAGGTGGTTCTGAAATAGAAGGCAAGCGTCGCCTTGGTTACGAAGCAGGACCACAGAGGTGGAGCCGTCAGGGTTACTGAGGAAATGTTTATCTGTGGGAGGAGCCAGTGGTCTTCCTGTATGATGGAGAGGAATGGGTGTGAAACACAGAAGTTAACCTTTGAATCATCCACAGATGGTCATATCAATGGGATGGTCATGTCCACGGGATTGTTTTCCGTAAAAAGGGACTGAGCGCGTGTTTTTTCAAGATTTAAATTTAAGTCTGCAATGTCCTCTACACATTGCTTCTTACGCACTGAGAATCGGAGTATCTGTCATGGAGTTGTAAGGCTCTGAATTTTTAATTAGCCATACATTTCAACGCAAGCGTTACATTTCTATTGCGCGTACTAGAAATTGCATAATATATGCGCTTTCGCGAGAATGATCCATCCATGGACTTAACACGATGAATTATGCATCACTTTATTTGGTGACTTCTTTCCTGACATGAAACCCAGTAGTGCTCAAAGAGTGGAACTCACCTGAAGTGGCACATTTCTCATGGTCCTGACAGAACCGGTATGGTAGTGGTACGCCTCTGGAACACTGCTCTGATAACACACCATCGCCATCAATGCACCTCACAGCACGAGTCTGGATTCCACCTTCACAACCCCCAGAGCACTAGAACATGCACACAAAATAAGTATGTATCATCACAATTATGTAATTATTACGGCACTGAGGGCCTTTTCACAGGTGGCTTCTCATTTAGCCATTCGTGATAATACCCCCAAATCAAAAGTGGTAGCAGAGTTATAAGCCGCCTTAGCTTGTCATTGATCAGAGCTAACGCGCGATCAATCCTGGTCCGCTCCTATCCCCAAACACTACAACAAGAATCCGAACTGTGCATGTAGTTATTTGTGTTGTGATAGTAACTATTAATAATATCCTATTAATAATATCTATGGTCAGAGTCGGTGATCCTTCTCTGATGCACTACCTCTTAATGTCCGTGCCATGGCTACACTACTGCCATGGCTACACTACTGCCATGGCTACACTACTGTCATGGCTACACTACTGCCATGGCTACACTAACTATTAATGCTATAATTATACAACATGAACACATTATAGGTACAACGCTTACACCCATAGAAATGTACTTACCTCTGACCAACCTGAGACAGCCCAAACTGCTATCTGAGGTAAGAAAGGATTTAACACGATTTAGACATTGTGTTCTAAGCATCGAGTTCATCTTCATATGTATGTGTGCAATATGTCTGGAGGTGTGCTCCAATATGACACACATGTGTGCAATATGTCTGGAGGTGTGCTCCAATATGACACACATGTGTGCAATATGTCTGGAGGTGTGCTCCAATATGACACACATGTGTGCAATATGCCTGGAGGTGTGCTCCAATATGACACACATGTGTGCAATATGCCTGGAGGTGTGCTCCAATATGACACACATGTGTGCAATATGTCTGGAGGTGTGCTCCAATATGACACACATGTGTGCAATATGTCTGGAGGTGTGCTCCAATATGACACACATGTGTGCAATATGTCTGGAGGTGTGCTCCAATATGACACACGTGTGATCATGCAACAAAGGCACAAGACATGGAGATGACACTGTCTGCAGAACAGAAAACTACTTCCAGCTCTACTTCTCATAGCATGAGACCTGTCTCCTCACTGTAACAGGACTAATGAGTCTATCCACCCTAACAGGACTGCTGTATCAATGAGTCTATCCACCCTAACAGGACTGCTGTATCAATGAGTCTATCCACCCTAACAGGACTGCTGTATCAATGAGTCTATCCACCCTAACAGGTCTGCTGTACCAATGAGTCCATCCACCCTAACAGGACTGCTGTATCAATGAGTCTATCCACCCTAACAGGTCTGCTGTCCATCCACCCTAACAGGACTGCTGTATCAATGAGTCTATCCACCCTAACAGGTCTGCTGTATCAATGAGTCTATCCACCCTAACAGGTCTGCTGTACCAATGAGTCCATCCACCCTAACAGGACTGCTGTATCAATGAGTCTATCCACCCCTAACAGGACTGCTGTATCAATGAGTCCATCCACCCTAACAGGTCTGCTGTACAATGAGTCCATCCACCCTAACAGGACTGCTGTATCAATGAAACACACAGCCCAGACATCAGCCCTTTCATAAGCACTGTTCAGTAGAAGTGATCACAACTCGCACACGACATCTAGCACACAAGACACACACACGACATCCAGCACACAAGACACACACACAACATCCAGCACACAAGACACACACACATTCTTCTGTGCATGTTGATGGCACACAGTGAACAGATGAATAGAATGCTTCCATGGAGACTGTTGAATAGCCCTGTCACCCAGAAGAGCAGTGAATGGCACACACTTCTACAACAGCCTTCATGGATCACTGCAACTTTTATCATTCATCTGGCCTGGACACACGACCCTAGCTGACTTTTAGAAACACCCTACAATGCTAAAGCGTAATGGTAATTGATTCGGTAGCATTGCATGTGGGTCTATGAATGGGGCGGGGCTTTGTTAGTTCTCATCTATGCCATGCAAGGAATATGGGATAGTTCCTAGGCACCTCCCCCTTTCTTCCCGAGCTCACCTGTTTGTGGCGTTTGTGGGTCTTGCCCTCACTCACACAGTAAAGTGCCAGTGCCTGTGGGGAGGGAGTTGGTTGAAACGTTCCAACCAAAGTCCAATGTCCGCTCTTACCAATATGGCACACACTTTCAAGTCCATCTAACAAAGTTGCAAAGGAAGAAAAGTACATGTAGTTATTAAATGAGCAGCGAGCGAGTTGCTTGTCCTTAAATACCTATTGGTCAGTTTATGAGAGGAAGGGAGGAGCAACACATCAATTGACCAATGAGATGAAGGGGGAGTGCCATTGAGTAATCTGTACAAGGGAATGTGTCAGCCTTGGTCACTTGTATAGCTTTGAGCTGGCTTTCATTGTTAACACCGTGTTTGGAAAGGAAAGGACAACAGACTGCCAAGTCCCAATTATTGCCTATATCTAAGGGGTTAAAACTGTACAGTACACCACGTCAGGATGAAAGCAGCTTTACTTATGCAAGTAACTATTTGGGTGGAGGTTTATAGTGATACCAAAGAGAGGAGAGTACAGCTGTGTAGTATTCCATAGAGGAGAGTAACAGCTGTGTATTCCATAGAGGAGAGTACAGCTGTGTAGTATTCCATAGAGGAGAGTACAGCTGTGTATTCCATAGAGGAGAGTACAGCTGTGTAGTATTCCATAGAGGGAGAGTACAGCTGTGTAGTATACCATAGAGGAGAGTACAGCTGTGTAAGTATTCCATAGAGGAGAGGCAGCTGTGTAAGCTGTGTAGTATTCCATAGAGGAGAGTACAGCTGTGTAGTATTCCATAGAGGAGAGGCAGCTGTGTAGTATTCCATAGAGGAGAGTACAGCTGTGTAGTATACCATAGAGGAGAGGCAGCTGTGTAGTATTCCATAGAGGAGAGGCAACTGTGTAGTATTCCATAGAGGAGAGTACAGCTGTGTAGTATTCCATAGAGGAGAGGCAGCTGTGTAGTATTCCATAGAGGAGAGTACAGCTGTGTAGTATACCATAGAGGAGAGGCAGCTGTGTAGTATTCCATAGAGGAGAGGCAACTGTGTAGTATTCCACAGAGGAGAGTACAGCTGTGTAGTATACCATAGCAGCTGTGTAGTATACCATAGAGGAGAGTACAGCTGTGTAGTATACCATAGAGGAGAGTACAGCTGTGTAGTAGTACCATAGAGGAGAGTACAGCAAGGAGTTGAGGCTAGGTGTGACATAATCATATCATGACACCCACTTGCAGCATGATGGACAGCTGCAGTATTTCATTACACGTATTTGAACACCTTCAGATGCGATTATAGCCATGCACCATCATCAGAGATAATATATAAAGGGATTGGCAACGCGTCACGTGAGCCATAAAGATTCGCAATTCGGGTTACAAAGCAATTAGCTACTCATCGCCATCCTATAATGATAATTGACTATTTGTGTACACGCATACATTTGTTGGTTGTGGGTTCGAGTACAGGTGCGGATGGCACGCTCTATAATGCGTGAAAAGTGGGCTCGTTTATATGTTATCTCTACCATCATGCAGCTGGGAGGTGATATAGTGATGACCTCACTGACCAATTATGCAGTGTCCTGCCATTACCAAGTCCAGTTCCTGCCATTAAATCATACCTTAATCAGTCCACATGACAACGATAATAAATAAAAACGTGTATTGTTAAATAAGTGATTATTTTATCTCGCCAGTTCAAGCAATTTGTCCAAGGAAAACAGGCAGCCATATGTTGTCCATCGTTCTTAGCAAACACCACACCTCTGTCGATGTACACTGCAACCTTGCCGAAGCTATAAAGAGCTTTCCCTTCGTACTGCTTCTGTCCAGCAATAGGCATGAAGAGGAGCCCATTGTCCTCAGCCTGGAAGGGAGAACCCTTGACACCAATCTGTCCACACAACCCTCCCTTGACACCAATCTGTCCACACAGCCCCTCCCTTGACACCAATCTGTCCACACAACCCCTCCCTTGACACCAATCTGTCCACACAACCCCTCCCTTGACACCAATCTGTCCCACCCAGCCTCTCCCTTGACACCAATCTGTCCACACAGCCCCTCCCTTGACACCAATCTGTCCACACAACCCCTCCCTTGACACCCAATATGTCCACACAACCCCTCCCTTGACACCAATCTGTCCACCCAGGCCCCTCCCTTGACACCAATCTGTCCACCCAGCCCCTCCCTTGACCACAATATGTCCACCCAATCCCTCCCTCCTCAGTTGTATGGACGTACCAATTTCTCAACTACATCCTTAAAGCTGATTGACATGGGAGCTGTGAGGGCGTTCTGGAGTGAGGTCTGTGGAGTAGGACAGGGGCAAAGAGAGGGAGAGGGACACATATGAGTGAGTAACTACTGGTCAGCCATAGAAGCTTACCCTGGAGGTGACCTCTGACGCCTTCCTGTTGGCAGGAAGGAGGGACGAGGGGAATGAAGGGACATAACATAAATAAGAGGGACTTCAGAAAGGTGAAGGCTATACAAGTAATTAAGAGTGGGACTTGTGAAAGTGAAGGTTGTACATAGAACTAGTATGTGGAATTGTGAAAGTGAAAGTTGTACATGGAGCTAGTGTGAATTATCAGCATTTCTTTTAACTATTATCTTTTTATTAGTCCCATACGTATTCTCATACAACCTTCACTTTCAGAATGGAATGGGAATGCATGGATTGGGGGCTTTGGAAAGGGACAGTTGCGTCACTGGCCTTCTTTCAGTGCTGGTGAAGTATGCCACATTCTCCCTCATGCCAGGCTGCAGGGTCCCTGACACTGCATGGTTCATGAGGTCCAGAGCACGGTTAAAGTGGCCTGCAAATCAAGAGGCTCAATGTCATGTGATGTCACATGACTAAGGGCGCTTAACGTACGTTTCACCCATGGGCTCATTCAGAAGCTCTGCATCAATCATACCCTTCCATCCCGTGTACCTTGGGATGTGAGGTGTGTATGTTGCCATGGTAACCATGATATTGGCGCGACTCACCATTTTGTCACCTCATTAAAATTAGCATTGCTGCTTAGCCAATTTTGAAGAACCTACACAACAAAGAAATGCATTGATTAGTGTGTGTATGTGTGTATGTATGCGTATGTGTGCGTGTATGTGTATGTGTATGTGAGCAGAACTAACTTGTAACCATTTGGAAAGAAGTGCTTGTCCAACAGATTAGCGTAGTGATGAATTGAGATCATGTCCCTCCACGCCATTACCCACTCAAAAGAAGCTGCCAAGAGATGAAAAAGACAAATACATCACAAGAATCTCCGTGTGTGTGTGTGTATGTGTGTGTGTGTCTACAATAGACAAATTTTTTTTAAGTGGAAAATTGAATTCATTACATAATTTGTTTTGGTAAGTGCAACAAAGTAACTAACCATTACAACCTACCTTGCTGATGCAGTCAGTTAATAAAACATTATTAAAGAAGTTAACTCTTTCACGGGCAACAGAGCAATATTGCGCCACAGGTGCTATACTAAAGCCACTCTGTTTATCTAAACAGTTAACACTTTGTAGTCAACAACAAATTGATCAGTTGTTTCTTGGTCATATTAGTGTAAGTTGTTTGCTAACTACGTTTTCCTGCAACTTTTGGTTAAATTTTTACCATGACATAGTCCAATGTTGTTTAAAACCCCACAAACATTGATGATGCCACCCACATTTTGATATACAAGCATCAATTTTGGGGTCTCTGTTATTAACCACTGATAACTGCAGCTGATTTTAATTACAAGTCAAATGTACAAAATGTTCATAAGAGGTAAAGTCACGTCAGATGATCAACTTTTTCCATGGCATAGTCCAAGGTTGTTCCCAAACCCCCACCACATTGATGATGCCACATTTTGATGCACAAACATCAATTTTGATGCTCTCAGTTATTAAACCACTGATAAGAATGTACACCTGTATCTAGCGCCTTATGGTGCAAATCATTAAACCACTGTGTAAGCTACTGCCCAAATATGGCAGGGAGTTTTGATCAAGGTTACATATTTGTGAACATTTTGTACATTTGACTCTATCTCAGAATCCCCGAGGCCCCATCATGGAAATGCAGATTCCAGTTGTTCATGTGTAGAGCATAATTATCATATAAATGTATTGGCAGGAACTTAAGAAACTATATTTTCTGGTTGAAATGAAAGCTGAACAAATTATAAATTTCAAATAAAAGTGTTGGTTTAATATTTGTTCTCCACAATTATACCTAACCACTGTCCCAGTACATGGTATCAAATGGTATTGCATGATAGTACATAGCACCTGCAGCGCAATATTGCTCTGTATTGCTCTGTTGCCAGTGAAAGAGTTAATAAATATGTTGCAGCACAAAGTTACAAAGTCAAATTCTACGTTGCACACACCCCACCCCACCCCACCATACCACTACACTACACCACACCACACCACACCACACCACACCACACCACACCACCACACCACCACCACACCACACCACCACCACCACACCACACCACACCACCACCACACCACCACACCACCACACCACCACCACAACACCACACAACACAACACCACACCTTGTGTATGGGCATGCACGTACCAATCTGCTGCTGGTGAGGATTGATGACCAGTGTATCCAGACAGTAGGCCAGCTTGGGAAGGATTGTACGGACCAGAAACACCTCCATTGCCTCCCGCGTGAGCACATGTACCCACGGCTCCAGGATTTTGTGGGCAGAGCTGTCTGATGGGTTGCCAGTTGTTTCAGTGCGATTGCAAGCTTGTATCTGATTGGTGCGTACAGGACTTCAAGACGCTTTTCTGCAGAATGAGAGAGTCAATGTGAATGACAGCAGCTGCTGGAGTGAGACATTGTGAGGACAAGGGAATATGGTGTGGAAAGTGACATGGGGAGGAGGTGCATAGCGGGCGTAATGTGATTGGTGTAAGAGGATATAGGGTGTAATGTGACTGGTGTAAGAGGATATAGGGTGTAATGTGATTGGTGTAAGAGGATATAGGGTGTAATGTGACTGGTGTAAGAGGATATAGGGTGTAATGTGATTGGTGTAAGGATATAGGGTGTAATGTGATTGGTGTAAGAGGATATAGGGTGTAATGTGACTGGTGTAAGAGGATATAGGGTGTAATGTGATTGGTGTAAGGTGTATAGGGCGCAATGTGATTGGTGTAAGAGGATATAGGGTGTAATGTGATTGGTGTAAGGTGTATAGGGTGTAATGTGATTGGTGTAAGAGGATATAGGGCGCAATGTGATTGGGTATGTAAGAGGATATAGGTGTAATGTGATTGGTGTAAGAGGATATAGGGTGTAATGTTGACTGGTGTAAGAGGAGATAGGGTGTATTGTATGGTTGGGTAAGGTGTATAGGGCGCATGTGATTGGTTGTAAGAGGATATAGGGTGTAATGTGATTGGTGTAAGGTGTATATGGGTGTATGTGATTGGTGTCAAGAGGATATAGGGCGCAATGTGATTGGTGTAAGAGGATATAGGGTGTAATGTGATTGGTGTAAGGTGTATAGGGCGCAATGTGATTGTGTAAGAGGATATAGAGTAACATGTAGACTGAGTATGAATGGTTCCAAATAGAGTCACAATCCCAACAGCAATTGGTAAACACACACGATGGACCTGCATGTATTGTATTCTAATTGAAGCCCTCCTTACCCATGATAGGCAGCCAAGGGTGCACCCAGGCATGAATGGGGACAGTGTCCACAGTGGGGTCACCACACATCCACCTCATACTGCAGTCTGGGGCATAACCAGCTGGTCCAGAATGTTGTCCAGTACCCATACTGGGAGGAGGGGCATCCAAGACTCCAGGAGATTTATCAGTGGATCACATTGCCGTGGTGACCAAATGGTAAACGGCTCTTCTAAAGATTGGCATCCAAATCTCCCACACCAATCGATCATAGGGATCCATGCTGTGTGCGTGTATGTGTGTGCATATGTGTGTGTATGCATGTATGTATGTATGTATGTATGTATGTATGTATGTATGTGTGTATGTATGTATGTATGTATGTATGTATGTATGTATGTATGTATGTATGTATGTATGTATGTATGTATGTATGTATGTATGTATGTATGTATGTATTAATATGATTATATGACACAATAGACAGGTGCTCACTTGTCAGGAGAAGGGACAGCATGGCTACTCTCTGCCTCTCTCAGGATCTCCCTCCAAGTCTGAAACACGTCCAGAGCAAAGTAAGGTGTGGTCAGCATGTCCCAGCCTTTCAGAAGGTTCTTGATCTGTAGAGCAGGAGGGTTTGGGTGTATATTACACCAAGGTACATGGGGAAAGGTACAATATGGGACGTACCAGAGGAAAGGTGAGGGCCACACCAATGGCTGACAGCGCGTGACTCTGGGGGGGGGGAGGGGGGAGGGGGAGGAGGGGAAGGGGGAGGAGGGGAAGGGGAGGAGGGGAAGGGGAGGAGGGAAGGGGGAGGAGGGAAGGGGGGGAGGGTGATTATATGAGTATGTGTACAGTATATACCTATGCGTAGGTGTACGTATGGCGTGTGTCTATGTGTGCGTGTGGTGCGCGTGTATGTGTGTATATGTGTTGTATTTGTTGTAGTGTATGTGTGTGTGTGTGTGCGTATTTGTGTGTGTGTATGTGTGTCTTTGTTGTATGTGTGTGTATGTGCTCACGACATAGCTCACGTGCTGTACCTTGTATTCAGCCGGGGGGTACTTGGTTTGCATAGTGGAGAGGATCTCTTTACATTCTTTAGATTCAATGGTGGACCTACAGCCAATCTGTTCTCGCACCTGAGAGTGGGGAGGAGGGAATCAGATGGGAGGAGGGAATCAGATGGATGATGGGAAGTTATTCTGATGGCACAATCAAATCACCATGGTGACAGTACCAGGAAGGTTGCTTACATTTCTACAGTTTGAAGTATCTCTGAGAGTTTCTCTATCTGCACCTGCTCACTGAAGACATCTTGCTCCAGTGATATTCTCTCGTGACTCAGGTTTACAATGAGGTCCTTGTTGTACTGCAAGCTACAAGGAATGATGCAAGTGTGTGTGTGTGTGTATGTGTGTGTGTATGTGTGTGTGTGTGTGTGTGTGTGTATGTATGGTGTGTGCATATTTCATATTGGGATGGACTTGAAGATAGACTTAAAGGTACAGAGCATACAGTACCGTCCAGACACAGTTTCATGCACAAGTAATGCACAAACGTGGAGGTCTTCAGCTGATAATCACTACCACTAACGTGAGTCTTGACAGCAGCAGTACTGCTACTGTCAAGACTCGCGTTAGTGGTGACGATTATCATGCGAGATCTCTTCCATGTCTCGCGCAATTACTTGTGCATGCGTGTGTCAAGTTGTGTCTGGGAGGAGCTGTACATAGAAACAAACACATGCATGCTCACACATACACATGCCTCCCACACAATCATGCCACACACACACACATGCGCACACATACATGCACACACACACACACACACATGCACACACACACATGCACACACCTTCTGTCACTTTGTAGGATATCGTTCTCCGTTTTCTCAACGAGTAGCGTGATGTTGTGCAACAGTTCAGGGAGGAACACTTTACTGTCCTCTGAATGGGAGACATTATGAATGCATGAAGTCCATAAAGACCACGCCACACACTTTGGAGCCCGGAAACACATGCTAGATCTAGCATAACCTCCCAGTATACACCCAAACCCTCCTCCTTCCAGTACACACCCAAACCCTCCTCCTCCCAGTATACACCCAAACCCTCCTCCTTCCAGTATACACCTAAACCCTCCTCCTCCCAGTATACACCCAAACCCTCCTCCTTCCAGTACACACCCAAACCCTCCTCCTCCCAGTATACACCCAAACCCTCCTCCTTCCAGTACACACCTAAACCCTCCTCCTTCCAGTACACACCCAAACCCTCCTCCTTCCAGTACACACCTAAACCCTCCTCCTTCCAGTACACACCCAAACCCTCCTCCTTCCAGTACACACCCAAACCTCCTCCTTCCAGTACACACCCAAACCCTCCTCCTTCCAGTATACACCCAAACCCCTCCTCCTTCCAGTACACACCCAAACCCTCCTCCTTCCAGTACACACCCAAACCCTCCTCCTTCCAGTATACACCCAAACCCCTCCTCCTTCCAGTACACACCCAAACCCTCCTCCTCCCAGTACACACCCAAACCCTCCTCCTTCCAGTACACACCCAAACCCTCCCCCTCCCAGTATACACCTAAACCCTCCTCCTCCCAGTATACACCCAAACCCTCTTCCTTCCAGTACACACCCAAACCCTCCCCCTCCCAGTATACACCTAAACCCTCCTCCTTCCAGTACACACCCAAACCCTCCTCCTCCCAGTACACACCCCCTCCTCCTTCCAGTACACACCCAAACCCTCCTCCTTCCAGTACACACCCAAACCCTCCTCCTTCCAGTATACACCTAAACCCTCCTCCTCCCAGTACACACCCAAACCCTCCTCCTTCCAGTATACACCTAAACCCTCCTCCTCCCAGTATACACCCAAACCCTCTTCCTTCCAGTACACACCCAAACCCTCCTCCTCCCAATATACACCCAAACCCTCTTCCTTCCAGTACACACCCAAACCCTCCTCCTTCCAGTACACACCCAAACCCTCCTCCTCCAGTATTGTGGTTACCTGGCTGGAAGGCAGAGTCTGGTACGGTATGCCTCTCATGGATCTCCTCATAGCTGGACAGCACTCTCTTCTGGGGGACCCGTCATGTCTATGACCTGCGAGGAGGTGGAGGAAGGAGGAGGAGGGGAGGTTGGATGAATGGGGAGGGGCTACCACTGGCCACACCCCACCTTCACAGAGGTGTGGATCTTGGGTGCCAGAGAGCCGAACTGTTTCTTTCCTGATTGCTGAGTAGGGGAGATGTACATTGAGGAAGGAACTGACTACCATGTGGCCAGTAGAACACACACACACACATATACATGTACACACATGCACACACAGACACATGCATGCATACATGTACACACATACACACATGCACAAGCACATACTTTCAGCTCTTCAACTGTCTTGTATACATATTTAGGTCTGGCCTTTTTGCTAGGCTGAGAGATGGAAGTTATGAACTGAGAGTCAAAGACACCCGGCCTTACATCGGTTGTCCGCCATTGCTGCAACTGCTCTTCAAGCTTCTTCTGTTCTTCTTCATCCTCCCGGTCCTCAGGGATGAAAAGGGAGGCGCCACTTGGAGCTGCATCCGCTGGCTTCGCGACCTGCAAAGACAAACCAGCAGCTCTAAATTCCTGTCTCCTTGGATACCATGCTAACACAACTGCGTGTACACATACACAAACCATGGCCACACCCATCATAACCATACAACACCCGACTGCACCCACCCTGACCCACCCATGGCCACACCCACCCTGACCCACCCATGGCCACACCCACCTTGACTGAGCCATCTCCGAACTCAGTGTTTTTAGCAGCCTTCACTGGGTTCACTATACCCTGGGTAGAAGCACAATCACTTCCGTTGTGTGTGTACATGTGTGTGGTGTGTGTGTGTGTGTGTGTACATGTGTATGGTGTGTGTGTACATGTGTGGTATGTGCACATGTGTGTGGTGTGTGGTGTGGTGTGTGTGTGTGTGCGCGCATTAAGTACTCACAACTCCAGCTGAGCCAAGACCTTTTCCTGGAACATAACCCATCTGCAGTGGACAGAAAAATGGTGATCACACCTCCCTCATCACACCTCCCTCACCACACCCCACCACACCTCCTTCCCTCACCACACCTCCCTCCCACACCACACCTCCCTCACCACACCTCCCTCACCACACCTCCCCACCACACCTTCATTAGAACAGGTTTTGGACTGAAGTAATAAGTTTAAAAATCGTTTTTGTTACGACTTAATATTCTTGCACAAAGTTTTTGCAGATATAATTTTGTGAAAACTTACGTACCCAATGTACAGGAAACCTACCCTGCTCTCACCTTGCTCAACATTCTGCTGCCAAAGCCTGTAGTGTGCTTCTCCCATCTGCCCCATTCTCTGCAGGCATGAGGTAGGCGTGGTCACACTGATGCACACTAACACACATTCAAGCATACAGTAGTCACGCTGATGCACACTAACACACATTCAAGCATACAGTAGTCACGCTGATGCACACTAACACATATTCAAGCATACAGTAGTCACGCTGATGCACACTAACACACATTCAAGCATACAGTAGTCACACTGATGCATACTAACACATACTGTAGTCACACTGATGCACACTAACACACATTCAAGCATACAGTAGTCACGCTGATGCACACTAACACACATTCAAGCATACAGTAGTCACACTGATGCATACTAACACATACTGTAGTCACACTGATGCACACTAACACACATTCAAGCATACTGTAGTCACACTGATGCACACTAACACACATTCACGCATACAGTAGTCACACTGATGCATACTAACACATACTGTGGTTACACTGATGCACACTAACACACATTCAAACATACTGTAGTCACACTGATGCATACTAACACATACTGTGGTTACACTACATAGATCAATCACATAAGCAACACTACTCAGCATGCATACTGATACAATACAATGAGCTCTAAGCAAGCCCATGTCCAACACACCTATCAACACGTCCACTTGACTGCCCAAAATCCATCGTAACATTTGTCTTGCGCATAGTGGAGGTGGTGGTGGTGGTGGTGGTGGAGGTGATGGTAGGTGGAGGAGCAGTGGTAGCAGGAACTAGAGTGGATGGGGAGAGGGAGGGAGGAGGAGGGAGAGAGGGAGGAGGGAGAGAGGGAGGGAGGGAAGAAGGGAGAGAGGGAGGAGGAAGAAGGGAGAGAGGGAGGAGGAAGAAGGGAGAGAGGAGAGGAGGAAGAAGGAGGAGAGGGACGGAGGAAGAAGGGAGAAGAGGGAGGAGGAAGAAGGGAGAGAGGGAGGAGGAAGAAGGGAGAGAGGTGAGGAGGAAGAAGGAGAGAGGGAGGAGGAAGAAGGGAGAGAGAGGGAGGAGGGAGACAGGGAGGGGAGGGAGGAGGGAGAGGGAGGAGAAAGGGAGGGAGGGAGAGGAGAAGGAAGCGGGAGGGAGGAGGGAGAGGGAGGAGAAAGGGAGGGAGGAGAGGAGAAGGAAGAGGGAGGGAGGAGGGAGAGGGAGGAGAAAGGGCGGGAGGGAGAGGAGAAGGAAGAGGGAGGGAGAGAGGGATGGAGGAAGGGAGTGAGAAAGGGAGGGAGAAAGGGAGGGGAGGAGGGAGAGAGGGAAGGAGATGAAAGGTAAGGACAGGGAGTGGGAGATACAATATAAACCTTACACAGCAGCATCTGGAACACCTAGCACAGATGGGGATGACAAGAGAAAAAGTGCAAGATGTGAACAGAAATCACCCTTGGAAAGAGGGAAGGGAGAGGGGGGGCACAGTGTCCCCTTCGAAAAGATGAAAGCTGAATGGAGGGTTCCCTTTCCCGGCTGGGGTGTGCAATGTTGGTCCCTTAAAGGCCCCGTTGAAGGAATGACCGCCTCCATATCCCCCCCCCCCCCCCCCCTCCTCCCCTTTAATGAACATGCCTTTCTTCTCTGTAGCAGCTTGGGCAGGTGCAAATGATCCAAGAGTTCTGTTCTTCTCCACAGCAGCTGTCCTGAATTTTCCAATGCCAATCTTCCCCCCTTCTTTCTCCACTTCCTTTTCCTCCAATCCCTGAAGGATCCTCTGAGCCTCAGCATCTAGGTCCTGCAGAACAACACAACCATGTGAGGATATACCAGTGGTATGTACAGTAAAAGTACGGTTTGCATATCTGCACCCTGGTTTAGTGACTAAAGCCTTTTAATGTAAATGCTAAAGTCAAGATCATGTACACTCGGAAAGCTGTCTTTGTAATTAAAAGGTTCAATTGCTAAACGCACAAAACGCTTTCCGCACAGCGGTACCTCTTCTTCTGACTCATTGTCGTCGTCCTTTTTCCCTCCTTGCGTCCCCGACGAGACAAATCTCACCGGTTGAGTGTAAGCTCCCTTCCTGCAAAGAATGCAGATGCTACAGATACCCCCCTCTCTCCTTTGCCCCGTACCTATCATCGTCGTCCGAGTCATTCTCCGCCCACATGCCATATATCCTATCCTCCTTCGTGAACTTGCGCTTCTTCGGATGCAGTTCATTGAGAAGGTCTTGCTCCGTCACTTGAAACGACTCAAACTCTTCATCCGAGTCTGCTGCCATTTCTCAGAAATTAAAGGGTTAATAATAGTTCTCATTCCCACCAGAAATTACATGTTGTTAATTAATACACGCTTGGCAGTAGCTCGGTCCCAGACCCAGCTTCGGACTTACGATGGCTATGGGAGGACTTACGGTCATCCAAATGGAGCTGGCTCTGGGACCGAGCATGCCATGCGCAAATGTCATTAGTGATTGGTTAGAGTCACCCTTAGTGAGCGCCCACACTAAAGGTATTTACTTCGGGAAGTGGTACCTATTTGTGTTAAATTATCAAACCTGTATATTATCTGCTTGTGCACAAAACGATGGATTGACCTTGAATTGGGTTAACGCTATGCCTCAATATAAAAGCCCACCTGGAGAAATGGACATACCGTTAGCTATGTATATGTCGTTAATTCAAGGCATTACGTAGTGCATACATACATACCATTACGGCCCTACATCACGTTTCAGAGCGACAGGAATCCCAAATGATTAAGGTCATGCAGGAGGATAAGAGTGTGGACTGCTTCTTTTGAGTGCAATGTTAGTTCTTATTGTATTCAGACCTTAGGTTTGGTGAGTGGTATCTTATTGTAATAACATGGTTGAAAAAATATTAGTTTCACATTTGGGTTTGGTACCAACGTTTGACCATGAATAATAATGTTAGAAGTTCCGTCATTTTCGCTACGTGGCGACCCCGCCCTCCTCATACCTTGCCACTGTACGATAAAATGATAGCACAATACCTAACATAAATACTGCAAGTTGCCTTGTCAGCAAAAGCCCTTCTTGTGGAGTGGGACAGATAAAATGCACCCTGCCTGGTAAGTGCATGTGTTCAAACAGCTTCACATTCGAGGAGCTTTGAGCTAATGATGTTCTGGACAGCACAGAGGATGTTCCTCTGACAGGTGATGTCACAGTTCTTATAAGCTTCATTGCTCTTAGAATGCTTGTTGTAGTTGTAGGTGGAGATCAGATCTTCATACTTCTCAAACCTAGTGAGGAGGAGAGGGAAAGGGTTAACCCCTACCCCTTGATGCCCTATGGAGACATGTGCAGGTGTGTGTAACATCATTCAATTTTTTTTGTGCTTCGCTACAATTCTTTAAATTACAATTTCAGCATCATTTCAACATGCTACAGCCATACTTGTAAATATGCATAGACACGCCCCTCATTATGTACTTCCACACCCTTGGAAATTCAACTACTGCAAGCTGATGGCTTGCCTTTCAATCAGTGCAGCATAGGACTGTGGAGACAGGTCCTGCAGTCCATACTCCAAGGCTGTGGTGTAGGACAGCTCAAAGGAAGGGACCTGCTTCAGAGCAGCCATCTCTGCAGGAGAGGGGGGAGATGAGTGTCCAACTGACGGCTCACACACTCCCTAGTGCCCTGTTCTTAGCTCTGACCCCTAGCTTCATAACTTTCTTAGCTTTGCCTCTTATATCTTTAGCTCCACCCTTCATTTCCTTAGCCCCACCCCTCTCACCATTGGCCTTGGTGAGGTTGAGGAAGTACTGATCGTAGCCCAGCAGGGTGTCTTTGATGAGGTCCATGGTATAGATCCTGAAGGCTGGATTGTTGTTGATATAAGGAGTCACAGAAGGTGCCACCATGACAACACCATACACTCCATATTTGTCTTGAGCCTGTGTATGTGTGTGTGTGTGTGTGTGTGTGTGTGTGTGTGTGTGTGTGTGGTATGATGTAGAAGTTTAGAGCAAGTGTTGGTTCCATGCATTATGTTACCAGCATATGATTGAAGGTGTGTGATTTACAGTTGTGCCTGTTGTGCATGTGTGAGTGTGTAGTTGTGTGTGCATCTGTGGAAAGAATATCTACCACAGTATGTGGATTTGGATACACAATTCAACTAAACATCCAGGCCAAGACAGAACAAATACTTTCTTTGAGATTAATTTCCTAACTGCTCTTCCATTGCACGCCATTCTTTACCCTGAACTAGAGATGTTCTTGCTTCTCCACAGACAACATCAAATATTATGGTGTGTCATGATGCTTGGACAAACGTAGGGCTCATTTCTTACGATAGTACAACTATGGCACGCTGATTTTTGGGAAGTGGGGCTAGCTCTGTCCTGCTTCTCCCTCATACTTACCAGCTGTGTCATGCCCCTCTCCCACACTTACCAGCTGTGTCCTGCCCCTCCCACATACTTACCAGCTGGAATTCATCGTTGTGGGTGTGGCCAGTCAGGTGACCAACAATAGTACTCCCATAGCGTTTCGTCAGGTTAAGATAGAATTCTCCATAAGAAGAGTGTGTGGAAGTATCTCCTGGTGGAACGTGTGCTATTATCAGGACCTAGGAATGGTTTTGGGAATTTGAACCATCAAGGGGTACCATTGCAGTTGACAATGTTTTCACAATGTTGGCAGGATAATAATGGTGGTCACCATGGCAACAACAGAGAGATACAAATCTTTTCATGTCCAACAGTGGCTTTTGCTGACGCAAAGCATTGTTTATGATCGTACAACCCAAAACATTATGATGTTCCAACCACTAATCAGTGACATTAGTGATGGTTAGAGGGAAGGGGAGGAGGAAGGGGTGGGGTTACCTTCTGACCGGCCTTTTCCGCACTATCAACTTCCAGCTCCAACCAATCAAGGAGAAGAAAGTAATCCACATTAACATCATTCAGGTATGAATAGAAGTTGGCAACATAGCTGTAAACAGAGAACAAAGTTAGGCATGTGCATCTGCATTATACCATATAAGGACACAAATATAGTGGGACACCATATAAGGACATACCCATAGTTGGCATTGAGGGACACCATATAAGGACATACCCATAGTTGGCATTGAAGGACACCAGCTTGAGATTGGTGTTTGGGATCACCACAGAGTAGCAGGCAGAGCGCTTCGCCGTCTCCATGGAGATATCAGTGAAGTTGACCCACTTCTGCCAGTAATGGGCCAGCTGTTGTGTCACCTCCTGGGGTGGGAGGAGGGGAAGAGAGGGGAGAGGGAGGGAGGTGAAGGATGTAAGGGAGCAGCTGCTACTGATTCTGTGAAACATATCACTATAGATTACTTATAAATAAATTTAACTCTTGTGCAACCATTAGTGTATCAGTTTGGATCAACCTATGTCATTGTCTCCTCCCCATCCCATCTCACTGCCCTGGCCACACCTTCAGAACCTTTGTCCCCTACGTGGTCATCACAGACTACAGTACCAAGCATGGAACACGCTAAACCAGTTAGTTCTGCTGACCTTGTACAGAGGTAGCTGTCCATAGTACTGACTTTGAGGGAAGGACTCTGAGCAGAAAGAATAACCATTAATAAAGGGAGCACTGTGGCATGCTAGGCATGATTACCATGGTTACCCATGGCTGGGTAGATGGTTCTGTTGAGCTTTTGAGCCAAGTAATCGACTAAGAACTGTGTAGCTCCAAGCTGAGAGTTGTAGGTCTCATTCCAGATGTCATGTGGAGGGTTATCACCTAGGCCACACACACACACACACACACACACACACACACACACACACACACACACACACACACACACACACACACACACACACACACACACACACACACACACACACACACACATACACACACATACATGCAATTTTTTATAAGAAGATATGTGTTTTTCAATGCAAGAGCTGTGACTGGCCGGAGTTACCTGTATAGACGATGACATCAGGTTGTGGATCGAGAGCCTTGATGGTGTCTGCAAGCAGCTCCAGTGTAGTGATGGGAAGGTCACAGTTATAGTCGCCATAGTGACCAGCTGAACCCTGAGAGGGTTGGGCAGACTCACTCATTGATCATCTTATGGCAAGGACAAGTACTCATAGACACCAACATCCCCAACTCTCAAATACTGGCCAACTTGGTATTAAATTAAAGTGCACACACACAGACGTGCCTGAGATAATAATACATCTACACACACACATGAGCACACACACGAGCACACATGCCTCCACCCCTCTCTACCTTATGTGATAATCACGCTTCTTCCATCGCACACTCCATACCAACACACCACACCCATCCACATCAGCACACACTCAAGGGCTGCAAACTCACAGTGCCATTGTACCAGCTTCTGCAGCAGACAAACAAGCCACATCGAGTGGGTGATCCCTGAAGGGTACAAGGGTAGATCAGTACATGTGTGCACGTGCACTACAGAGAGAGTGTGTGTGTGTGTGTGTGTGTATGTGTGTATGTGTGTGTGTGTGTGTGTGTGTGTGTGTGTGTGTGTGTGTGTGCCACAACACACCTCCGAGTAGTCAGGGTCGATGTGAATATCAGTTAACTGTAGTATCGTTAGAGTGCTTCCTCCATCTGCCTTGTGTCCTCTTGTTCCTTCGTTGTGCGTTGCGTGGGGCAACGGGGCAGCTGGCAGCTCTCTAGGGGCCAAATGGCGGGTCCTCGTGGCGTGCGCGGTTTGATTCGAGGTGCACAGCTTGAAGTCCACACACAGCTCTGCTGGATTGAGGACCACCTGAGTCGCCACGTACTGTACCTGTGGAGCAAAGGTTGGACAGTAAAGTCGGACTATTCATTGAAACAGCTAAGGTCACTGTTCAGAGAATGGATGTTTCTGCTGTCTTTGTTCACATTCAATTTTTGCTCCATACATTATGCATTGTCATTATGTAGTGTAGTAAACGTGCACAGTCATCATTGCCATCAAATGCCTACAACCTTTCATCTAGAAAGTGGCAAATGGAGAAGGAAATAAGTGGTGTCGTGTAGTGTATATTTATATTTCGTGCAATTCAAATCTGGGCCTCAGAAGATAATGATTTGTAAATAGCAATGGCAATGCAGATATTCCTTTCATCACTGATGATAACGAATACCCGACCTCTTGCATGCTGTGTTCACCTCATGAACAGCCGTCGAATAGCATGCGAGCGGGGGCTGGTACATATATGTACATGCATTCACTGTCATTAGCAGCAGATGGAAGCATGAATTCCATTAATAGCAGCTGTGGCAGTAATAAACCCTCCACACCTGAGTGAGGAACTTACGGCAGGTCCGTACAGGTCAATAATGCCTGGACAGACGTAAGGCGCGTAGATGCCTTCTTTTGTCAGAGCGTAGTCGCAGAATTGAATGGCGGCGGGCTTCACGCTATCCAGCGTAGCGTTACTCGCGAGCTCACTCTGGATGTAGCTGACGAGTACCTGCAAAGGGTACGTGCATGCGCCCACGAACTCTTAGCTAGTACGTTTGGCGGGCTTCACATGACCAACCTCGCACGTAGCGCAAGAAACTGCGGCCTTAAGGTGGCTCTTTCCGCGACCCGCGTCTGTTCTTCTTAGCGGGAAAAAGAGACCGTATCCGAAACACAACGAGAAAACGATGGAGAAGCCCAATAAGTGCACCCGGCTAGCCATGCAGGGATGCTGCCAAAAGCGGGCGGAGCACCATATGTAGGGCATATCGAAACATTAATTGAATGTATTCACAATACATTGAAAATGACATGACAACTAATGATTAATTCGTTTTTAGTACGAACTGCACGTTAACAGCGCGCGACTGACTTATGAGGCTGGGCGCGGCAAGTTTGAAGGACGGGGACATGCTAACCAGCTGCGCAGTGGCTCAGGATTACGTACATAGGCGAGGCCTTATAGCAGTATTGCATCGGCAGACGGGCACACAGAAGACTGGGGAAAGTTGCATGGACGAAATTTCGGAATACATGGAAAAATGGGTCGAATCAAGTTTTGATTTTGTAAGGGATTTGTAAATCATTGTATTAAAATCAGACACGTGTGATTTTTACACATAACATAATGATTCCAAAATGATTCGACGCGTTTTTTTCCTTGGGAAAGCCTGAAGGAGCTCATTAATTAAGGTGCCAGCTGGAACACAGAGCCAGCCAGCAATGCTCTAGATGCGTTGCTGAAGGCCGTGTCAGAGACTTTGAGTAGATGCAAGATGGCGAGATATTATCTACAACAATGCCTCGCTCGGCCCGTATATCAATATGCCAGAATGATTGTAGTAATTACTGACACGCAAATGAAATTCCAAAATTTTAAAAAAAATTTGGTTCACATTATGACAATCCAATTTCCGCATCACGCCGCTTCCCTCGTTCCCTTCCCTTACTCCTCTCTCTTCACGTAATAAAAATTAATAATAAATAACTCTTATATCAACACAGACCCTTCTTGTGGAGCGGGACGGATAGAATGCTCCCTGCCTGGTAAGTACATGTGTTCAAACAGCTTCACATTCGAGGATCTTTGAGCTAATGATGTTCTGGACAGCACAGAGGATGTTCCTCTGACAGGTGATGTCACAGTTCTTATAAGCTTCATTGCTCTTGGAATGCTTGTTGTAGTTGTAGGTGGAGATGAGATCTTCATACTTCTCAAACCTAGTGAGGAGAGGGGAGGGAGAGAAATGTGGAGAGGGAGAAAGCAAAACGAATGATGGAGGTAAAAAAAGATTTATCACTGATGTATTCGTGATGTGGAAACATGCTATTTGATATATATGTGCACTTGTGATGTGTGCGTATGTAAGATTGTGTATGACATAGAGAGGCACCTACACCTTAATGCCCTTTGGGGGCATGTGCAGGTGTGTGTAACTTCATTCTGCTTTGCTACAATTACAATGCCAACAGATTACAACCCTCATTGATATATATGCAAGTCCACCCCCTTGGGAAAATGGTACATTCAGCTACTGCATGCTGATGGCTTGCCTTTCAATCAGTGCAGCATAGGACTGTGGGGACAGGTCCTGCAGTCCATACTCCAAGGCTGTGGTGTAGGACAGCTCAAAGGAAGGGACCTGCTTCAGAGCAGCCATCTCTGCAGGAGAGGGGGGAGATGAGTGTCCAACTGACGGTTCACACACTCCCTAGTGCCCTGTTCTTAGCTCTGACCCCTAGCTTCATAACTTTCTTAGCTTTGCCTCTTATATCTTTAGCTCCACCCTTCATTTCCTTAGCCCCACCCCTCTCACCATTGGCCTTGGTGAGGTTGAGGAAGTACTGATCGTAGCCCAGCAGGGTGTCTTTGATGAGGTCCATGGTATAGATCCTGAAGGCTGGATTGTTGTTGGTATAAGGAGTCACAGAAGGTGCCACCATGACAACACCATACACTCCATATTCGTCTTGAGCCTGTGTGTGTGTGTGCATGTGTGTCGTGTTGAAGCAGAGCAAGTGTTGACGTAAGCTATGCACACACGCAATACTTCACACAAGCTTACGTTACAAGCCTAGCATGAAAGTAGTGTTGTCATGCAGTTGTGTGCGTGGGGTTGGTTGTGACAAGCACTGCAATGGCTACAGACTTCTCTCATGAGCACCTCATTTGTTTGGTTGTGCGATGACAATTTAATGACCTCTTACAATTTGATTGGTTCAATGTATTCCAATGATCAAATTAAAGTGTAGCACCTACTCACCAGTTCGAATTCATCGTTGTGGGTGTGGCCAGTCAGGTGACCAACAATAGTACTCGTGTAGCGTTTCGTCAGGTTAAGATAGAATTCTCCATAAGAAGATTGTGTGGAAGTATCTCCTGGTGGAACGTGTGCTATTATCAGGACCTAGGAATGGTGGAAGGTGTGCTTTTATTAGGACCTTGGGAGTTGGAACATGTGGTTGGTGTGATACAAAGCATTAGTGCAACATCCAACCAGTTTAGTGATGGATAGAGGGAAGGGGAGGAGGAAGGGGTGGGGTTACCTTCTGACCGGCCTTTTCCGCAATATCAACTTCCAGCTCCAACCAATCAAGGAGAAGGGAATAATCCACATTAACATCATTCAGATACGAATAGAAGTTGACGACATAGCTGTAAACAGAGAACAAAGCCTTTGTACATCAGGCATGTGCATCTGCATATAAGGACAAATATAGTTGGACGCCATACCCATAGTTGGCATTGAAGGACACCATATAAGGACATACCCATAGTTGGCATTGAAGGACACCATATAAGGACATACCCATAGTTGGCATTGAAGGACACCATATAAGGACATACCCATAGTTGGCATTGAAGGACACCATATAAGGACATACCCATAGTTGGCATTGAAGGACACCATATAAGGACATACCCATAGTTGGCATTGAAGGACACCATACCCATAGTTGGTGAGGGACACCATATAAGGACATACCCATAGTTGGCATTGAAGGACACCAGCTTGAGATTGGTGTTTGGGATCACCACAGAGTAGCAGGCAGAGCGCTTCGCCGTCTCCATGGAGATATCAGTGAAGTTGACCCACTTCTGCCAGTACTGGGCCAGCTGTTGTGTCACCTCCTGGGGTGGGAGGAGGGGAGGAGAGGGGAGAGGGAGGGAGGTGAAGGGTGTTAGGGAGCAGCTGCTACTGATTCTGTGAAACATATCACTACAGATTACTTATAAATAAATTTTTAACTCTTGTGTAATCATTAGTGTATCAGGTTTGGATCAACCTATGTCATTGTCTCCTCCC
>JABACO010000009.1:1049895-1084895 GCA_013339895.1 Ephydatia muelleri | reverse complement strand
AGCTTTGCCCTTTTCTTCAGATCGTAGAGGCGGGGCCTCTTGCTCCAAAAGAATACGCCGTTGGCAAAAGAGTATGTGTAGAGAACCATTTCTACTGTGGCGGCTGTTACCAGTGCACACATGGTGAGCCTTGCATGGGTACTGTTACCATGGTGAGCCTTCATGTCCTTTGCTGCACAATGACCTAGCTGCATTGATAAATAAGTTAGACAGAAGACAAGCTATGCTTTGTAGAGTTAAGTTGCATAAGATGATGACAAATTCTCAATCACGGATTGGTGTGATGACCAATGCAATGATGACCCATTTGGAAGGTGATGACTAATGCACCTATCAATGTTAACCCCCCCCTCCTCTCCCCCTCCCCTCCCCCATCCCCTCTTCCCCCTCCCCTCCCCCCCTGTACAGGGCACATCAGAGATATCAGGGGTTTGATATTATTTGACGCTGGGGAGCTTGAATACATATGGGCGTTTGATGTTAAATTTTATACAGTTCGATAGTCAAATTGCTCCCAGGGTCGGGCAGTTTGAATTGATACAATTTCAAATCCCCAATATCTCCCACCTAAGCCCCGGGGGGGGGGAGGGGGGAGGGAGGATGGAGGAGGGAGGGGGGGAGAGGAGGGGTAGGGGGTAGAGGGGGTAGAGGGGGAGGGGGAGGAGGGGAAGGGGGAGGAGGGGAGGGAGGGTTGATATTGATAGGTATATAACATGATGCTGGGCTACAAAGATGGAATGATTGCCATTTTTCAGAGTAGTATTAGTAGGGAAAGGAGGAGATCTGGCTAAGTAAGAAGCAAAGTTTATTGTTGCTTATCTACATACTTTTCTGCAGATTTAAGACACATTTGTCAAAGAATGAGCCAATTTGGGCACGGCAAGGGCACCATATATGGTGGTTGCTCCGAATATACCATCATTCCTGCTCGCTATGCCTACCTGCTCACCACCGATCTGGACGATGCAAAGGCAGCCATCTTGGAACGTAAGGGGACACCCTTGATACTGCCTACTTTCACCCTTTTCATGCACCACACCCACAGCTTGTGGTGTTGCTCATCAAGCGCTTGAGGAAATATGTCCTAAGGGAGAGGACATCCTGATCCAAGGTAGAACATTGGGTCCTGGTTGAGTGATTTAGGAAATTAGAATTTCCAGGTGGTAAAGTTTTGAGTGGATTTATTTTCGGATATCCTATTATCTGAACATAGAAAATCAAAATACATTCGGGTAAAATATAAGCCTCACGTAAAATTACCGGTATTGAAAATATCGAATTTTCCCAAACTGTGGTAAATAACGTGAGAGAGATTTACTAATATAATAGTGAAGAGGCTTTGCAACCTTCAGAGGGTTAGATACCTGCAGAAATACTGTCAGTCCCTTTTTCTCCCTAATGCTTCCTGTGTTTAATCCTCCATAGGGTGTGGCCCTGTGGGCCTCTTGGCTATTGGGGTTGCCAGAGCGATGGGAGCGACAAAGATGTGAGGACTCCTGTTTCTGTTGCCCATATACATTCTTCATTCTCTTGCATCCCTTCCATTGCCAGCATAGCAGCTGATATAGTTGAGGGAAGATTGGAGGTAGCCAAGCAGCTCGGAGCAGATGTGGTCATCAATTGCAAAACCCAGAACCTCAGGGATGAAGGTGAGATAGGACTTGTCAAGTAACATGCATTACGGGACCAGGATGCTTGAGTATGGATGTTGCACACCTATCTTTCAGTGATGAAGGAGACAGAGGGAAATGGTGTAGGGAGGCTGATGGAGGCTAGTGGGGCCATTGCCTTGATCAACAATTGCTTTTCATTGCTTCGGTGAGCTAATAGGCTTCATTATGATGATTATACCAAAACCATATTCAAATTTTCCTTCAGCAAAGGTGGGCAAGTGGTCCTCGTTGGACTTCCAAAGGTAAATCTAACCAATGGGTCTGATTACAACAATGTACTGGCCATTATAAGTGTCAATCTTTCGAATACACAACATCATCACAAGCTAAATTTATAGAGAAAATTTTTTTTGCTTAGTGTGGCGTTCATTAATTGAAATGGTCTCTATAGAAATGACATCCTATCACTTGCATCCTACAGAGCCCCATTCACATTGAACGTCCACTTGAGGACGTGCTGTTTAAGTCCCTCACTCTAAAGACCATCCATGGCAGGAAGATCTTTCACACGTGGGTGGAGTCAGAAAGACTGGTCGCAACTAACCTGTAGGTTTCTTGATGAATGGTGTGCACTATTAAGACACAACGCTCCTTCTACTCCACCATCAAGGGTCAAGACAGACCCAATAATTACCCATGACTTTCCTCTAAGCCAATTTGAAGAGGTAACAGCAGTGTATTTTGTGTAGTCTTATTTTGACTTCACACACACACACACACACACACAAACACACACACACACACACACACACACACACACACACACACACACACACACACAGGCATTTCGAGTTCTAGTGAGTGGTGACGGTTGCAAGGTGCTACTGACCCCTGATAAGAAGTGACATTGAGATAGTAGCAATGAAAAGATGTTTATTGTCAATGTTCCTATGATACTGTGGCTTTGGTGATAGGGATCATGTCCACTGTATGGGTCCAATGGCACAGTGTAAAGTACAAACCATACCTGTGCCAAAGTATCTGCTGCCTCTTGTACACAACACATAATGAAGGGCTTGAACCATTAATAGAATACAGACAGTGTCTGTGATTAGGATTTGACAGTAAAGATAGAATATGGAATGCAGAGGAATCGTGTGACACAATAGGGGTGATAAAAGAAGGAAATAGAACACATAAATGCAATAGATGTCTCATGATTGGTCACAGTTTAGTTGACGGCACCCCAGCACAATGATTGTGAAGATGAGAAAGCTATTGTGAGGAGGGAAGCAGATCGGGACAGGATGGCAACATCACCCCACCCACCACCCACCATAGCACTGGTGCTCAAGGTTTGTGTGCAGTTTTCCCATTGGCACTTCTGCACAGACAAATCATCAGGTGATCCAAGGTGGTCATCAGGTGATCCAAGGTGGTCTGCCAACAGAAAAGAACGATAATAAGAGCATGCGAGTTGTTCTATTTAACGCACACCTTTCATGTGCTCGCTCAGATGGTCTGAAAATCCAAATCTTAGCTTACATTTGTTCCACTGTAGGGACATAGACAACATGGTACAACCATTGCCTACGCAACAAGGGCTGCAAAGTGTGTGTGTGTATGTATGTGTGTGTCTCCCTCACTTGACATTGATAGTAAACCGTGAGATCAATAGGACAAGCCTTGACTGCTCCATCTTTTAACCCTGTGTAAACCTACACACCCACACAACACACCAGCAAGGGCAATGAAATAATGTCACAAGAGGTGCAATGATGGCATTTCATCACCATGTACCCACTCTGTTCCAATCAAGCCAACACATGGTCCTCCTAAGGACACTTCTTGACCAGGTGGTTACCTGCACACCTCCATACTCTAATAGATGCCCCATTCACCTCCATATTCCAACAGATGCCCATTCTAACCAACACTGTAGGCTAAAACTGCATTCCTAACTAGGGCTGGTCTGCTTGTGGGTCTGCTAACAATCTGGCTACCTGCCTCAACTTCACTACATGACCATTGCACTTCCACACCCAACTGTCAGGACTCTACTTAATAAACTCTCCAGTTACACGCACTAACCCTACTTAATAAACTCTCCAGTTACACTCACTAACCCTACTTAATAAACTCTCCAGTTACACCCACTAACCCTACTTAATAAACTCTCCAGTTACACCCACTATGGCAATCAACTCATTAACTACATGCAACACGCACTCACCATTTTCTTGGACACACAGACAGTGAAAACCATGTCAGTATTCCCCCCATAGACCTGCACAAGCTCCATTTTCTATTGAGAGAGAGGGTCAGGTGACTATCACACGCAAGTAGGAGAGTCATGTGACTATCACATGCAAGGAGCAGGAAGATGTAAGGTTTCCCTCATTTACCTCCAGATCAAAGCAGCGGATGTACTTGTCAAAGCATGCTGTGATGAGCACCTTCCCCAAAACCTGTATACCACTCACTGCACCAGAGTGGCAGGTGATGTGATGTTCTCTCTCCCAAGTCTTGTGGAGGAGGAGGAAAAGGAGGAGGGGGAGGAGGGGGAGAAGAAGAGGAGAGGAGGAGAAGAGGGGGAGGAGAGGAGGGAGGAGGAGAGGAGGGAGAGAGGAGAGGAGGGGGGGAGGAGAGGAGGAGGGGGAAGAGGAGAGGAGGGGGAGAAGAAGAGGAGGAGGTGAAAGGAAGTCAAACACTTATGCCTGAAAATGGTGGAGGAGGGAGGGAGGGCTCATTATCAAATGGAGTATTTATTACAGCCAAGTAGGAGGGTTCTCCCCCCTAGTGGGTGGAGCCTGCTACCTTGATTCTGTGGACCTGTAGAGAGCTGTCTGCACTTCCACAGTACAGATGATTTTCATGGATCTTAAAGGAAAAGAAGATTTGACAATGCGAAGGCACAAGGTTGGATGTACCTTCATGCAAAGGACGGTGTTGGTGAAGGTGCTTAACACATGGACTTGAGGGATGGAGTCAAATTTTGGATCCGCGAACTTTGATAACAAACCATCCTTTGAATAACAGGGTGAGAGATCATTGTGCAATGCCCTCTGCCCTCCAATGTGTACCTTTATGTCCCAGCAGTGAACCTTGTAATCAAAAGCTGCAGTGAACAGGTAATCATCATTGGCACAAAGACAGCTGATTGAAGGGTTCTCTTCTGTCTTCACGCCGGTGTGACAGACCTTCTTGCCCACTGACTCCTTCTTCTGCAGAAGATGATGGAACCATACCAGTAGTATAATAGCCTCTCAAAGTTGACAACATGCACAAATGGCTGTCATGCACATGTGAACTACAGTGGATAGGGAAAAAACTATCTTGAATCATTGCGTCAAAACTTTTAGTGCAAATTTGAACTCTGATTTCTCTTTAAAACCATTATTACTTGATCATCCAGATATGAATATGGCCAAGAAAAATTCACACCCTCCCAATTTTACAAGCACACCAGCTAAAACTACAGAGCCTGCTACATGTGCTTGGGTTTGTCACCTATGACAGCAATAATACCAGTTGATAAATATTCTTAGTACATGATTCAATGTCTGAAGGGGCTTGAACCGCTACTTTCTATCCCGATGACATTAGCCAATATGTGAAACAGTTATGTGGGATCGTTTCTGCAAAAAGGACCTATCGCATGTTTTTTCCCCAGATTTCAAATTCATTGATATTCTAGAAGTCTAAAATGTCCTCTACACATTGCTTCTTACGCACAAAGAATCGGAGTATCTGTCATGGAGTTGTAAGGCTCTGAATTTTTAATTAGCCATACACTTCAACGCAAGCATTACATTTCTATCGCGCGTACTGGAAATTTTATAATGTATGTGTTAGGTCCCTTTTCGCTGAAATGATGCAATATGCAGACATGTCAACATACTCACTGCCAGTGATGGACACACTGCCAGTGATGGACACACTGCCAGTGATGGACACACTGCCAGTGATGGACACACTGCCAGTGATGGACACACTGCCAGTGATGGACACACTGCCAGTGATGGACACACTGCCAGTGATGGACACACTGCCCGTGATGGCCTGGCAACGCTTGGCTGGATTAAACAACCACACAAGATTATATGCCCACAGGCTGAACACAGAAACATCATTTGGCAAGTACTGTTACAGGCAAATTTTGAAGGCTTAATGTTTTACTTTCCACGACAAAGATGAGCAAATGTACAGGATTTGGGAGCCCTCATATTACTGCGAATAGCAACAGTTCCCATTGGTTGATTGAGAAGGTAACACGTACACACACAGTTATATTCCAGGTGTTACCTCCAAGTCAATGGCAATGACCACAGCCGAACTGAGACCAACAAAAAGCAGAGACCTCTGGACACACATGTACATGACACGACTGCCACACTTGAACTGGGCATTCACTACACCCGTCTGTGCACAATATGGAAGGGGAGGAGGAAGAAGAGGAGGAAGGGGAGGAGAAAGGGGAGGAGGAAGGGGAGGAGGAAGGGGAGGAGAAAGGGGAGGAGGAAGGGGAGGAGGAAGGGGAGGAGGAAGGGGAGGAGAAAGGGGAGGAGGAAGGGGAGGAGGAAGGGGGGAGGAAGTAAGTGATGGGGAGGTAGGAGTAAACGTTTTAGCCAGCAGTGTCCCCCAACATACCTCAATATTGTACATGCATATGGTTTTATCAACGGAGCCAGACAGAAGATAGCTGGTACCACTGGTGGAGTCGTACAGCTATAGAGTGGGTGTGGTCTCACAGGGCAGTGCACGTACGACACAGAGCAACGCACCTCTAAGCATGTGACAGACTTCTGGTGGTTTGTAAAACTGTTCAAAATCTGTCCAGTCTTGAGTATGAGATACAAAGTACAGCTGCCATTTGCACGTATATAAACCCCCCCCCCCCCCCCCCCCCCCCCCCAAGATATGTGTTTACTAGCTATGTACACCTACTGTACTGTAAAATACAGGTGTCCACTATTTGCAAATGGCACCTTCTAAATGCTAAAACATAGTACAGCTTCCTTAATAACCCATACCTGCACATTATATACTCTCACTGATTTAATAACCCATACCATACTCTCACTGACTTAATAACTGGTAATAACCCATACCTGCACATTATATACTCTCACTGACTTGTCAGATGAGCATGTGAACAGCTTGTTGCCAGACATCTGGGACACACGGACGCAACCAAAAACACAGCATGTGCACGGCAGTAAACACAGTTTTGCTGACATTACAGAAGCAAATGCTTCACACACACCTTCAAGGAGAGAACTGAAGCGCTGTGACGTGTAAAGCTCACCACTGGGCCGACCCTACCCCCACCACCTACATGCATACAGTGAATCAAGACAGTACCTGTTACACATCAAAAGGCGTACCCTGCTCCCTGGCTTCAGGGCTAGGTACCACAGCTCTCTCTGCATCATGGGTTGTGCTTGGACTATTAGGTTTCTCCTCCTTGATACGCAAAAGGAGTGTAGCCGGCTGGACTGTTGGCACCAAGTTGTCCTTTGGTTTTGAAGGCACATGTCCATTTGACCCCACACAGCCAGTATTGGGCAACAGGGGCGATTGCTCAACCAAATTTTGCTCTGCTGGCTTGTCACCTGGTTTGGCAGGCCCTGTGTCGCAACCGGCGTTTCTGGCTAGGTTTTCATTCTGTCTGCCTTCTTGTTCCATCAACTTCCCTTTAGGCGTGGCCCCTAATCCATCAGGGATGTCCTTAGGCGTAATAGCTCTGTGCTCCATGGCTGTGCGCATGCCTTCAGACCCAGCTCCCGTTCCAGCAGGACTGCCATCCTTCTTAGCAGGGAACTGGGCCACTGTAAGTCCACTGGCTGGGCATTCCTCCAGCTGCCAATTAGGTTGGTCAAGGCTAGGGGTTATCCTTAATTTCTTGGACTGGGTGGGGCTGGAAGGAGGTGAGATTCCTGGAGATATGCTTGGCGATCTCTTTCTCTTCACCCTCACCAGTGGAGAGCCTCCCTGTGAGTGTGTATGTGTGAGTGTGTGTGTTTGTGAGTGCATTTGTGTGTGAGTGTGTGTGTGCATGTACATGTATGAGTGAGATGAAGTTAATTAGAATAACACCTGTAAACACCCCGCTCTAGATACGTAAAATCTTGAATTAATTAGGGACACAGTGAATACAGACCACTACAATAGATAGTTATTTAAATGATCAACTAGAATTTGGCATATCAAACCCGTATTAACTGCACTAGCAAAATTCTAGACATGATACTTGCAGTGTATAAGAAGTCGAGGATGGAGGGAAATGACAAACAATAACCAGTTAGTTTATTGATGCTGAAGATGAAAACAAAGAGATGGGAACCAGGGCACCACGGTATACAAAGAGATGGGAACCAGGGCACCACAGTATACAAAGAGATGGGAACCAGGGCACCACGGTATACAAAGAGATGGGAACCAGGGCACCACAGCATACACGTGCTAATGCCAAGACTTACAGGGAAAAGTAGCTCCTGTTTCTGCATCAGGACAGAGTGGTACTCCCTTGACAACTGTTGGAACACACAAAAACAATCCTTAACTGGAGGCTCCCAGCGTATGATTTACTGCATCCTGCTAATGAAGGAAACTATTTTCCCCTAGGTACAAAACACTGGTACAGTAGATGATGATGATGATGCTAACAGCACCATGATGTAAGGACAACAGAGGTGTGTGGTTCCCTGCAAATATTGTAAGGTCTCGGACACTTCGATCCCATGTGCACAACCACACCCCCATTGCACAACCACACCCCCATGTGCACAGCCACCCCCCATGTGCACAACCACACCCCCATGTGCACCCACAAGGACTACATACCGTATCTTGCTTCTCAAGCAGCTCCTCCTGCTGTTGGATCTGATCCTGCAGGGTTGTATCCTCTACCTCTAGTTGACTGCGGATGAGCTCCAATTGGTGCCGTAGTGTTGTAACCGTGTTCTTCTTCTTTGTAATGGTTTTGGTGAGGTCACCCATCTTGTTCTGAAGCTCCACTAAACGTTGTTGCTACAGACAGGTAGTGATGGGGAAGAGGAGAGCAATTCTAACTTTTCCCATCACAGATCTACTGAAGAGCCCCATAGCCAGGCCTCATAGCCAGGCCTCATAGCCAGACCTCATAGCCAGACCTCATAGCCAGGCCTCATAGCCAGGCCTCATAGCCAGGCCTCATAGCCAGGCCTCATAGCCAGACCTCATAGCCAGGCCTCATAGCCAGGCCTCATAGCCAGGCCTCATAGCCAGACCTCATAGCCAGACCTCATAGCCAGACCTCATAGCCAGGCCTCATAGCCAGGCCTCATAGCCAGACCTCATAGCCAGACCTCATAGCCAGGCCTCATAGCCAGGCCTCATAGCCAGACCTCATAGCCAGGCCTCATAGCCAGACCTCATAGCCAGGCCTCATAGCCAGGCCTCATAGCCAGGCCTCATAGCCAGGCCTCATAGCCAGGCCTCATAGATGCTGTCAGATTCATACAAACATGATACGGTTAAGTATATCAAAGCCCCCTAAACTGAATACTGTAATAGTGACCAAATATTCAAACACACAGTGGGAGTCGATCCAGGTTGGGCGTCTAAGATCAAAACACTCCTGCTACAAGAGATGTGCACCATTTGTAAAGCAATGTTGAAACCTTAGCTCTCCACTCTGATTAATACGTTACTAGATTCTATCAGATGAGATTATGTTTATTAGATGCAAAATTTCAATATGCTTTTCACCACTGCATTTCCTATGCTGAGCTCCCGCCCATTTCACATTAACCCTCTCATCTCCACATCCGCCCACTCCACAAAAAACTCAATGATTTTTCTTTCCATTATCTACACTATATTGCAGACTGACACTCCCAAGGCCAACCTACCAACAACTGCTCCTTATCATTCAGAACCTTGATTTCAGTCGCAAATGTCGGTCCCAGATATGGCACAGACGAGGACGTTGCCCTAGTAACGGTGATGGATTCAGCCAGATCTGCCTTGACTGCAGGATTCACAGAGATACTAGCAGCATCCGCCTCCGCATCAGCCTCACTGGCGCTTCCCACCGCCCCCTTTCGACTCGGAGTGGCGTCTACTGCTTGGACGCTACACGCTAGTCCGCGAGCGAGTTCCTTCTGAAGCTGGTAATGTTCTGGGCACCACTGCTGGCTGGGAAAAATTCCAGAGATAATACACTATCGCTTCTTGTGACGCCATGGCGAGCAACATGCCTAGAAGGATCAACTGGTTTGTCACATGCTTTATTGTTGCTGGAAACGAAACTGCAGGACATCTCGTCGAATAGTGTCGAGCCGGCAAGTGGTTTCGAACTAGTGGAACGGAAAGGAACATGTTCAAGGGCTCAGGACTTTGAGCGCGTACTGCATTACATGTACCAATAATAGAATATACCGGCAGCCTAAGTTACAAGCAAGTTAAATCAACGTGGAATGCACGTGATCAATGTGCCGTTGACGAAAAGTTCGTACAAAACGCATAATTAGCTGCCTTTCGCTTTGTCGTGAAAAAGTCTGGCAGCGATATTGCCTCACCATTAGCCAACACGTAGAAGTCAAACACAAGAGCGGGAAAAAAAGAGGGCATGCGGCAGAAAGCGACTAATTAAATTAGCAGAGGCGTCGGAACAGAGGGGGGGGAGGAGGAGGCAGCAAGGTTTTCACCATATACGGCGATTATTGAGTGATAGCTTTTCCATGTATAATGAAAATGGATGCAAATATGACCTATTAAGGGTGTTCCGCCGCCTCTGCTAATTAGTGATCTGCGCGCGCATCCATTTTACCAGCAAAAAAAAAAAAAAATCCACGACGATGCGCATATTGAACAACAGATAAATTTAGCTATTCTCCACGCTAATACTATCAGTAAATGTGAGAACACATTAACTTAAACTGCAAAATTATAGCTTGCTGAATGATATTACTTCAAAGAAAAATTCCACAAGAGCACACAATCTTTGCAATGCAGCCCCCAGCACACGCTCATTAGACTCTTGCCAAAGTTAAAATCTGATCTACTTTGCACAAACCCTTCCTTCCTATAAGTTTTATAATGAAATATTGAGGTTGTTTCTCCATCATTGATTGACAATAAAACTAATCTTTTGGAGTCCACAGATGATATACTTTAACCAATGTATATTAATTTAATACTTGGTACTAATAATCTCTAACATTTTATATTATATTGTATTTTCTATTCTTATCATTTCATGTAATTATTCAAACTCAAATTCTTGATTTTTGAGGGCTGTTTTGAAGTACATGTAGGTTTGTATTTGCATAATGAACAGTCTACCCAAATTACCCTTTATAAAAACACGCCCATAAACGGTACCTTATTTGACTATTATGAACAATTAAAATATAGTAAGTTTATTTGCATAATAACATTTTTACACTAGTAAAAATCACTTAGTTAACTAATTTACAGAGCAATAACCGTTAAACAGCTTTGTGTTCATTTGTGAACACCCATTATAACAACCTCTGGTCCTATTTTAAATACATCTCATGCTTAAGTTTATTCAACCAAACTACACAACTTTTGTTTTTAACAGTCACTAACCTCCAATTATCCGAGGCAACGCCCACATCCTATGGGTGTGTGTGTGTGTGCATGAAGTCAACCAATCATACAGGCAGCAAGTGGATTACCTCGTATTCCTCGATCGTCATAGGGCAACTAGTTGTTTGGACAGCGTTCTGCGACGTGGGGACGGTGCTGTGCGGGGGGACCAATGGGACTGTCTGTGAAGTAGCAACTGATACAGATATCTGTGAGGATGTGCCTGATGGGATGATTCCATGTGAGGGGACCATTGGAGCAGACCAGAAGGGGCTAGAAGTCAGCACAGCGGCCACTGAAGTAGATGCTTGTGTGGTGGGCCTCGAAACGCATGTGGCCACAGGCAGCAAGGTCATCATTTGAACACGTTCTTCTGAGATACATGTGATGGAATCTAATTGAATGTCCACAGGAGCATATTCTTCTGAAGTAGCCATGACTTCTGAGGTTACCATGGGAGCAAACATTTCTGAGATGACACTGGGAGATGAGGTTACCATGGGAACATGTCCCTCTGAGGAGACCACTGCTTTTGGAACATTGAGTTCTGAAGTAGCCACTTCCATTGGAACAGTCATTTCAGAGGTAACCACTTCCATTGGAACAGTCATTTCAGAGGTAACCACTTCCATTGGGACACATAATTTTGAAGCGACCAGTGGAATATTGACTAGCACGGGAGTAGACTCCTCTGAAATGGTGGCCATTGGAGCAGACATCTGTGAGGTGGCCATTGGAGCAGACATCTGTGAGGTGGTCATTGGAGCAGACATCTGTGAGGTGGCCATTGGAGCAGACATCTGTGAGGTGATCATTGGAGCAGACATCTGTGAGGTGGTCATTGGAGCAGACATCTGTGAGGTGACCATTGGAGCAGACATCTGTGAGGTGACCATTGGAGCAGACATCTGTGAGGTGGTCATTGGAGCAGACATATGTGAGGTGGCCATTGGAGCAGACATCTGTGAGGTGGTCATTGGAGCAGACATCTGTGAGGTGACCATTGGAGCAGACATCTGTAAGGTGGCCATTGGAGAAGACATCTGTGAGGTGGCCGTTGGAGCAGACATCTGTGAGGTGACCATTAGAGCAGACATCTGTGAGGTGGTCATTGGAGCAGACATCTGTGAGGTGGCCATTGGAGCAGACATCTGTGAGGTGGCCATTGGAGCAGACATCTGTGAGGTGGTCATTGGAGCAGACATCTGTGAGGTGGTCATTGGAGCAGACATCTGTGAGGTGACCATTGGAGCAGACATCTGTGAGGTGGCCATTGGAGCAGACATCTGTGAGGTGGCCATTGGAGCAGACATCTGTGAGGTGGTCATTGGAGCAGACATATGTGAGGTGGCCATTGGAGCAGACATCTGTGAGGTGGTCATTGGAGCAGACATCTGTGAGGTGACCATTGGAGCAGACATCTGTAAGGTGGCCATTGGAGAAGACATCTGTGAGGTGGCCGTTGGAGCAGACATCTGTGAGGTGACCATTGGAGAAAACATCTGTGAGGTGGCCATTGGAGCAGACATCTGTGAGGTGACCATTGGAGCAGACATCTGTGAGGTGACCATTGGAGCAGACATCTGTGAGGTGGCCATTGGAGCAGACATCTGTGAGGTGACCATTGGAGCAGACATCTGTGAGGTGGCCATTGGAGCAGACATCTGTGAGGTGGCCATTGGAGCAGACATCTGTGAGGTGATCATTGGAGCAGACATCTGTGAGGTGGCCATTGGAGCAGACATCTGTGAGGTGGCCATTGGAGCAGACATCTGTGAGGTGACCATTGGAGCAGACATCTGTGAGATGACCATTGGAGCAGACATCTGTGAGGTGGCCATTGGAGCAGACATCTGTGAGGTGACCATTGGAGCAGACATCTGTGAGGTGGCCATTGGAGCAGACATCTGTGAGGTGGCCATTGGAGCAGACATCTGTGAGGTGATCATTGGAGCAGACATCTGTGAGGTGATCATTGGAGCAGACATCTGTAAGGTGGCCATTGGAGCAGACATCTGTGAGGTGGCCATTGGAGAAGACATCTGTGAGGTGGCCATTGGAGCAGACATCTGTGAGGTGATCATTGGAGCAGACATCTGTGAGGTGACCATTGGAGCAGACATCTGTGAGGTGGTCATTGGAGCAGACATCTGTGAGGTGACCATTGGAGCAGACATCTGTGAGGTGGCCATTGGAGCAGACATCTGTGAGGTGGCCATTGGAGAAGACATCTGTAAGGTGGTCATTGGAGCAGACATCTGTGAGGTGGCCATTGGAGAAGACATCTGTAAGGTGGTCATTGGAGCAGACATCTGTGAGGTGGCCATTGGAGCAGACATATGTGAGGTGACCATTGGAGCAGACATCTGTGAGGTGACCATTGGAGCAGACATCTGTGAGGTGGCCATTGGAGCAGACATCTGTGAGGTGGCCATTGGAGAAGACATCTGTGAGGTGGTCATTGGAGCAGACATCTGTGAGGTGACCATTGGAGCAGACATCTGTGAGGTAGTCATTGGAGCAGACATCTGTGAGGTGGCCATTGGAGCAGACATCTGTGAGATGACCATTGGAGCAGACATCTGTGAGGTGACCATTGGAACAGACATCTGTGAGGTGACCATTGGAGCAGACATCTGTGAGGTGGCCATTGGAGAAGACATCTGTGAGGTGGTCATTGGAGCAGACATCTGTGAGGTGACCATTGGACCAGACATATGTGAGGTGGTCATTCGAGCAGACATTTGTGAGGTGACCATTGGAGCAGACATATGTGAGGTGGTCATTGGAGCAGATGTTCCTACTGATACACTGTGTTGTTGGGAGGCCATTGACGAGGTCCCAAATGAAGTTAATGCTCGTAAAGTGCACATCAACGCATCTCTAGCAGTGGCCGATGAAAGGGGTGCCGACATGATCTGTGATGTAGGCAATAGTAAAGGGATCTGTGACACTGAGGAGGTGGGCACACGTGGGAGGGCCGTTGCACGCGAGGGAGTACACACAGTGGTGACCATCGAAGGCACAGCAGTAACTGACACGGCTGTCTGTGTGGTACCCACTGAGGGTGCCATCACCAAGACCACTTTGAGAGCAGCTGACTTTCCCGAGCACGGTGTGGTGGTAGCCCCACCAGACCCAGAGCACTCTGGAGTGGGCTGCAATTGGAATGGCCTTTGGCTACAAGGCTGAGAGTACAGAGGACCCTGAACAACTGTGCGGGGAGTGCAAGTATAATTGAGCTGCGGAGTTGGATGTCCATGTGTTGGTGGTCTTGGTGAAGATATTGCCTGTGCTGGATAATGCCACATATTCCCACCAACGGCTCCTCTAGTGGTCTGCACCATACTGGGTGTTGAGCCCTGACTACTTGCAGGTCTCACTGATACAGCTCCAGCAGCTATTGGCAAGGGGGCAGCATGAGTCATAGAGGGACCAGAGGAGGGGACAGGAGCAGCCATCTTAAAGGGGGCGGGGTGACAGGCTGTGGTCCCCGTCGGAGGGGTGACTTCACACGCCATACTGCTGTTTGCATTCGTTCGTGTGGGAGCTGACACAAGTGTGCTGTTTGGCAGAGTTCCGCGCACAATGCCAGGATTGGGGGCCTTTGACACACCAGCTGATCTGCTGGGTAGTTGGCTTTGGTCTAGAAATGGAGCCAGTTTATGCATTTTCTCCACCTCTGCCAGCAACTGATTCTGCATTGCAGCTATGGTTGTATCAAAGTCATAGTCCGAAGAAGGAGGGTTTGCAATGGGAGGCACTTGGGGTCCAGTGGTCTCACTCCTTGAAACAGAATGCTGTGGCCTCACAGCAGAGGAAGGTAACACACTTGGGTTGAATGTAACATCTGAACGGACCTGTCTTGACGCAAGTGGACCCTGGGTCGATGCAAGTGGACCCTGGGTCGATGCAAGTGGACCCTGGGTCGCTGCAAGTGGTGTAGTAGAGTTCAGAGGTTGTGCTGGAACAGGCATAAATGGGGCAGTCTTGACAGCTGCTAGAACAGGCATAGATGGGGTAGTCTTGACAGCTGTGACTGCAGAGGAGGACGTGCTTGTCGGGAACTGTCGGGAAGCCGGGACAACACGTGTTGCACCAGATGTCACAGTTGCAGGTGTGTTGGAGGTAACGGCAACGTTGGAGGTGCATGTAGCCATGGTGACCGTAACATTCCCTTTTGCAGTGGCAATGTGGAGTGAAGTGGAAGCTTGCGTGGTGGAGGAGGAGGCAGGTGGAGGGGTAGGGGAGCTGAGAAGGTCGCTACAAAGCCTGCTGGATGTGGCAGGAGCAGCAGTTTGCAGCTTCCCTTGGCTGCATCCACCTTCAAGGCTAGTGACCCTAGATTCCCCTTCAGCAATTGAGGCTGAACTAGCTCCTGGTCCACTGCCAAAGCCTGGGTCGGCGCTCATCTTTGTATTACTGGAGACTTCCATGTCTGATATTTCTGGGTGTGCCAAAGGAGTACTGGATGCATGTATCACTGTATGAAGCTGGGGGTTGGATTGGTGAGTAGGAACAACAGACTTTGTGTGGAGGGAATCTTTATCAACCTTCCCCGAGGATACAGAAGGCATGGTGGGGCTATCAATCATTTGTAGGGAAGTCACAGCAACAGACGTTCTGGACAAAGGGAGACTGGTGTTTGCCATCAAGCTGCTCACAGGAGGTGCTGCGATGGCTATGTTAGCTGGAGAAGACATGACTGAGCCTTGCACGTCACGAGGAGGTGCGATATTATCACCTTTAGCATTCGAAACAGAGGGGAGAGTGGAGGTACTGGTGACAAAGTCATCAGTACCTCCCGTTTGAATACTCGAGGTTCTGGTTGCAACTGTCGGTTTCATTTTTTTGGGTTCAGCATCTGTAAGGTCATTATCTATCTCTGAAATGACAATGAACACATCATCTGAAGGGGGTTGCTTAGCCATGGGAGCTGTAGCACTGCCAGAAGTCTCCACATTAAATGGCACGGAACTGTCCAGTGGAATAGAGACCACCCTGTGAGGAGTACCAGACGTCCTCTTCATATGGTGCCCACCACGTGCTACGGTAACCTCCCTGCGGCCCCCGCGATGCGAGTGAAAGTCCAGGTGCCTCACAGAGGAGTTGGACTCTGGTGGAATGAGAGCAGTGTCTCCTCTTATGACATGCTTGAACCTGGAGTAAGGTTGTTGGTGTGGGATAGAAGGAGAGGCAGGAGCAGCAGCGATCTCGTTCAGCATGCGCTTGTGTTGCCTCTGGGAATGGCCCCTCGGATCGCGCATTGCTGGGTCAGGGAGGTGAGGTGTGTGCCCCTCGGACTTGTTACGAAAAGGTTGGCCCGGTGCTCCCCCTCGCCCCCTCCAGTGGATCCCTTGCCCCCTGCTCCTCCAATGACTGCCTCGGCCTAGCGCTCTCCCTTGACCCGGTGCTTCTGTTTGGCTCCAGAGATCTGGTGCCCCCTCCTGACCACCTTGGACTGGTGTGCCCCATTGGCTTGGTCCTCCAACTTGATTCCCTTGATCTGCTACCCCCCCTTGGCCTGGTGCTCGATCTTGACCCCCTTGGCCTGGTGCTCGACCTTGACCCCCTTGGCCTGGTGCTCGACCTTGACCCCCTTGGCCTGGTGCTCGATCTTGACCCCCTTGGCCTAGTGCTCGATCTTGACCCCCTTGGCCTGGTGCTCGACTATGACCCCCTTGGCCTGGTGCTCGATCTTGACCCCCTTGGCTTGGTGCTAGTGACCGGCTCATATCTCTCCCTTGGTGGCCCCCTCGACCTGGGACTCTACCTTGGCCACCTCTCCCTCGTACGCCCTCTTGGCCCCCTTGGTCCGGTACTCTACTTTGGCCCCCTTGGTCCGGTACTCTACTTTGGCCCCCTTGGTCCAGTACTCTACTTTGGCCCCCTTGGTCCAGTACTCTACTTTGGCCCCCTTGGTCCAGTACTCTACTTTGGCCCCATTGGTCCAGTACTCTACTTTGGACCCCTTGGCCCAGTACTCTACTTTGGACCCCTGCTCCATCTTGACCCCCTTGGCCCAGTACTCTACTTTGGCCCCCTTGGCTTGGTGCTCCATCTTGACCCCCTTGGCTTGGTGCTATCGATTGGCCCAGACCTCTCCCTTGGCCTGGCCCCCCCACTCTATGACCCCTTTGCTCCTCTCGCCCTGATGCTCTCTCTGGGCCCCCTCGCCCTGATGCTCCAGCTTGGCCCCCTTGGCTTGGTGCTGCACTTTGGTCGTCTCTGTCAGGTACCCTCCAATCTGGTGCTATCAACCTGTATGGTGCTGTACCAGATCTGGGCAGTCTTTGCACAGGAAAAGATGGTCTCGTTACTTGCCGCACAGCTTGTAGAGGCCTTCGTACCAGACCACTGCTGTCCCCATCATCCCTTGATGAGGGGCCTGGTTGACCACTGAAGGCAGAGGAGGGTGATTGTCCATGTGGAGGGTCCACACTGCAAAGTGGAGATGAAATAGGGTACGCATAAAAGACACAAATCCTGTCTTAGATTACTATACCTGGTCACCTGTGAATGACCTGAATAACCATTCCCTCCTGTTAAGTACTGTTATCTATCAGGGCAACACCATCTGGGCCAGTGGTGGCAGCTGAAAAAAGGAACTACCAAGCTTTTTGATTTTCGAAGAGATATTAATTAATGTCCTCAACACACAATTCTTTTCAATCACACTTTAATGGCAAGTATCAGCTTGAGCTCTTCTAGTTTAGAATTTTAAATATACCATCAGAATATTTTTGGACATTGTCGATTAAAAGCAGGGCTTTTTTAAAAATCTTCCAATGAGTGTTACAAGTGCACAATGACGGCAACTCATCAAATGTGCACAGCATGGTCTTGATAATTTATGTGACTAAAATCACACAAAGATATCCAAACCCTCAGTACACGTGCATTCTTGATTGCACAAAATACTAATCTGCGAGATGTAACACACCACACCTCCACACCTACCCTACCTACTTTTCCATATGGTGTAGCGTTTAGTTTAGTGGATAAATAGCATGAGGGAGGAGGGGAGGTGGCCCCAAGCAACCCGCAGTTGCAATCAACATAGGAATGGTTACTTAACTGGATATCATCTGCTGCTGCTCTGGCTGCCACTCTAGAACGATGCTCCCATGTGACCCTGTGTTGAAGCAGTTCCTGGCGGGTGTGAGGGGGTGGAGTAGTGATGTATTATCAGACATGCAACTTGTAAGTGTGCATGTATGCATGTATTTGTACGACAGCTGATGGTTGCAACAATGAACGTACGAAGCAAAATACAGCTATCGCAATTATCGTGTGCATCAATTAGAGATTTGCGGAATAGTAACATTACAGAGAAGCGAAGAAAATGCAGCTGCTCTTACCGCCTCAGTATTAAACTGAACGTCGCAATTCTTGCATGAAACACGGCGCACTGGCTGCATAACGAATTAGGTAACTACGTAGTTATATATGTCTGAGTATTTTAACTTATAAAAGGACAAAATTAATATTATTATTGATCAATGTTACGTGCTCCTGATTTAGAACCGAGTCAAAAGATGAGCATCATTAGTGGGCAGCCATCGAAATTTGCAGTTTTGGCGGTGGACTCTTCATCTGACTCGGAAGAAGAGTGGACAGAAGTCAAAGGTGGACCGAAAACTAAGGTTCCGGTCAAGGGAAAGGTCGAAGGAAGCGGAAGCGGAGGTAACAAGCAGCTGTCGAAAAATGCTAAGAAGAGGGCCCGAAAGAAGAAGAGCCAGCAAACTGAGGTAAATGCGCAAGGGAAGATTATACGGAAACATTTTCACAGTGACATCTGTAGGGCGATGCCAGTGCTGAAACTAGCAAGGCATCATCAATCCCCGTAAGAGAACAGACGCAACACGTGCTAGAATTGGAAAAAGAATTCGAGAAAGAGCTGGCGGTAATTAAAATATATTCGAAGTGTATTCACACACGCCAAGGGACAAGGGACGCAAGCACTTTATTTGTAGTAATGAGGTATAAGTATATGTTAATATTGGGCATTATATGGAAGTATTAAGCAACACAGGTGTGTGTGTTAACTGATTGAATCAATGTAGTCAGCTGTATTTAGACATGCCAGGGTGCATCCTCTCCATACCAGTTGCACATAATAGATTTAGTGTTGATTGTGCCCTGGTGGCAGACACATTGCCACAACGTAGCACCAGAAACAAACTACAACTTACAACACAGCACTGCTTATATACACAGAGCAGGCCAGAACAGACATCAGAGGGTGGACCCACACACCATGAAAAAAAAAAGCCTACTGGTGGTTTAACAAAAAAACCTGTGAGAAAATTTCCACACAGCAGGAAAAACTGTGTACTGCTCACATAGTGATACAACACAAATGTCCATGGCACTGCTCATTCAGCCTGTCATCTTCTCATGATCTGATCTCTGGTTAAGGAAGCTCGAATCATGTCTGCAATCAAATCAACAAATCTGACGCTTGATTAAAGTACCCTCTGAATCCAAGTTGGGTCTAAATGAGGTCTCGTTTTTTCTGACCATGGAGAAATGTGTTCTTCCTGTGTGTTAGAATGTGGAAGAACTAGGACTAGTTTGGCAATCTCATCCGAAAGCAATTCAGTACTGTAGGCTGTTTTCTTTGGATTGCCATGGTGATTGCACGTCACAAGCACACTGCTACTAACTTGCGCCTTAAATGTTACCTAAATGACTTCAGTGCAGCATTCCGGAATGGCAGCTCCTGTGTTGTTCGTTGCTCTTGGAGTGTTTTGTATGCCCCAAGAGCAAAGAAACTAGCACTAAAAAATTGCACATTGAAAGCTGTGGCCACCATAAAAACATGTACTAGCTAACAAAATACCTAATTTAATAGATGGTTAAAAAAACTCCATTTGAAGGGAATTTATTCGTTCTCCGAATTACTCCCCCCCCCCCCCCCAGCGTTTGTTGTAAACCGGGTGTTAACCGTATATTGATCAGTTGCAAATACTTAAGTAAGTATGCAATAAACAGCCCAAGACTCCCAAATACCACTGATCGTTGTGATATTGAAAGTATTAGTATTGGGGAGGACTCAAAGTTTCATCGCCTCTTAACAGCTTGTGATACATAAGCTTGTGCATTGAGAAAAAGTTACATGCTCAAATGAGGTTTGTATTACAAAATGCGTTTATTTTATGTGGAACACCGATAAACTGACTCAGAACAGGTAAACGAGTCATTTAATAAACTATATTGTTTTGGGGGGTACCGTAGCTTTTTAAAAAATCTGCTCTATGGTTTTATAGCATACTATTAAAGCTGTGCATATGAGAATGACTGATCAGCATGAACTGTTGTGGCTCATTTCTGAACACTTCATATTAGCATGCAACACACTCACGAGATTAATTGTAGCATCTTTGACAGGAGGCTCTAGTGCTCAGCAGACTGGAAGACGAGGCTAAAGAGAAGGTTTGCAGAATGTGTACTTGTGTGCACTCTCAGACCAGCATTGCCAGCTTAGCTTGACAGGGAGAAGAGGGCAGCATTGGCTGCAGCCACCAGCAGGAAGCAAAAGGGTGTGACCCTGACGCTGCAAGAGTTTCTTGAAGTAGAAGGTGTGGTGGATGGGTGACAAGGATGCATTTTTTAATGTTTGTTCTTTAGATTTGACAAAGGCAAGATGGAAAGAGCCACAACCGGTTGGTATCAGTTATATGTGTATTTAGGTGCTCGCTGGCCTGTTTTGGATGATATAAAAGGCGAGCTTTCAAAACTCAACTTTGTGTTGTCGCAGGAGGCACCTGCACCTGATCCACACTTCTTTGAGAGGTTGGAGAAGGAAGTTATGAGGGAGCTAAAGAAGGAGAAGCAGCAGGCAGAGATAGAGGCTGCCCCAGAGTCAGCAAGGGTGGCACAGCTGACCAATGAGCTGGAAAAGAGGGATTCTCTGATCAAGAAGCTACAAGTGGAGAATGAGTCCCTTGTGGTGTGTAATATTTGCACATGTATGTGTATATGTGTGAGTACATGTTGGGGACAGCGTTGGGGTCAATTGAAAGCTGCCTTACATTTTAATCAGGTTTTCAGGATCACAGCTTGCTTGATTTTGGAGAGAATTTTTTTCTTTATGTTTCCATGCTTCTTTATCGTGCAACATGTAGTACGCTGTCAGAATTAAAAGAAGGGAGAAATAAATGATCCGTATTCATTGATTTTTTGTTGTTGACAACCGTGTGTGTGTACTGCATCAATGACCTTAGAGTCGCCACTACTTTGATGCTGTTTCAGTGAAATAAATCAATATGAATTTTTGTATCAGCGGGCTGGGGCAAGTGGTTTTTATATGTATCTACGTTCTCAAAAGTCAATGCAAAGCATGCTGTGTATGTGCATGGGTGTGTTAGGCTGAAAGGTTGCAAGCTGTACGGTCATATGCAGCTTTTTAATTTGCCATGCCCGTCTTCGAACACTTGTGCAACCAACACTTGTGCAACCAAAGCTGTGCCTTGTTCTGATTTATGCGTGTTTGGATTTGAAAAGAACTTATAGCACATGGTACGTTAGTAGTTTCCCTTGACAACAACTCACCTCAGTTACTTGTTAGTGTCATTTTCGAGGAATTAAAATAAATGTCCACATTAATGTTATTACAAAGGAAAAAGTCACAACCCATTAAGAGTAAGAGACGAAAATTTTAATCTTTTTTGTTCTTGACAAGTGTTAGGAGACCTTTAGAATGATTTCTAGAAATATAAAAAAAACTGAACACATACCATAGGGACTTACCATTATTGATTTTAAGTCTAATTACTATCTTGTAAAACATACAAATTGGGACTGATTTTCCTAGCCAATGTGTCTTAAGTCAATGAACTTGCAAGTGTATGTAGGCTCAAAAGTTACAATCAACTCTATAGGTGTTATGTGCAGCCTTTATATAGAAATGTAGCTATTTGGGTAAAGAGAAAGGTTCAATTGTTTGCATGATTAATTCACTTGCATGAGGTGTGTGCTGTAAGACAACCACATTTGCTAGAACCGTGGTGCTAAAAGCATTTCTATGTATCTTATTGTATTTCATTACTTGTTTGGCCAAATGTGTCTAATGGTCCATTACATTTGGTTGTAGATGTACATGGTATGTGTACATGCCTCACGATTTGAACTACTGACTGTCGCATGCTTAGCTAATGTCATGAAAAATGAAAATCTGCAAGCTGCATGGATTGGCTATCCCATGTCTAATTTTTATTCCATACTGTAACATGGATCTGAACACTAAGCTTTGTAGGACTGCACTTTGTAACATGTTAATATCTGACTGTATGCCACAGCAAATGATTTCTATTTCACTAATATACCTACACTTCCACAAAATCTAAGTTTACGATAAATGCAAACACACACACACACACACCACAAATGAACACACAGGCATACACATAACACAGACTTAGCTTTCTTCTCCACATTTAGCGTCAGTTAAAAGAAGTAAAGGAGAGAAATCAATCACTTTACAAGATCTTGAGCCAAGGAGAATGTTAGTTCTGTCGTATTTGTTGCTGCTATGGTATGGCCAAGCTGTTACCTTCCCTCCACTATCCACTATTCATATAGTCTCGAATACTGCAGAGCTGTTGCAGCAAATCGAGCAATTGAATACTGTCAAGCAGGAACTCACTACTGAGGTCATTGGTTTTTCTTTTCTGTTTGGGGATGGATTCAGAGTGAATTTTGTGTTGTGACCTCTGATAGGTGGATACCCTAAATTCCAATCTGGAACAGGAGAGGTCAAAGAACAAGCAGTTAAGAGCTGAACTGGTCAAGTTACAGGTGTGTAGATTAGGTGTATAAACTAGAGATGTGTGCTAAGGGAGCTTATGAAGGTTTGGGGCTGTGCTAACTCATGCTATTCTCTGACATCCAGGGAAAGGGTGGTGTTCACTAATCAACTTACCAGCGTCTAATATGACCTTTTTATGTGATGATTTTTTTCCTGCATCACTTGTATCCCAATGTAAACTTTGTTATGCATCAATCATTCTTGAAAATTCACATACAGTGTGTGGGGAGAGCTGTGTGGGGACGTATATTTTCATTTCTCCTCAGGTGTATCAGTTTAACCGAAGTTGATAACATTCATGTTCCCACTTGGCTGACCATATACATGCCATGCATGTCATTAGATATAGCTGTATCAATGGCATTTGTTGGGCGGAATATCCTTTCGTGTAGAGCTATATCTACTAGATATATATCAGATCAGCTTTCCAATAAGCATTGCATGATACTATGTTTAGCACTGCTACAGAATACCCTTTTTAAAAATGCCGACGGATTGTGCTATATGTATAGTACAAATGCAGTCGCATGCACCCTAACTGTTAGGTGTATACATGACCTATTTTAAGAGTGCAAAGAAATTTACACATTGCTTTAAAGTACGCACATCCTGCCCACCAGTTGAACCACAAGACGATACTTGTTTTTGCTGTGTAAGACACATCCAATCGATTAGGCTATTTATGTTCAATAATCAAGGTATCTACTCAGAGGATACTCCCTCAGGGATTTCAGATATGCCATGCGAAGTCTTAACCCATTTTCTTTACAGATGCATGGTTATGCCCCTCTCTGGTTATGCACGTCTTCTTTTTGGTGCAAGGAATGCGAAATTTAATGAGTTGTTGATCCTTGCGGCTGTCGTTTTTGGTGTAACTTATCAATCGTATGTTTGCGGCAAGCAATAGAACTTTTCGTCGCCTTTCGAATTCATATACGGTACGGGAGCCGAAAGGTTGTACTCACGCGAATGTCCGCGTTTCCTTATATACATTGCATGTTTCAGTTAGGCGTTCGAGATATGTTCCAACATGTCACTGGGCCGCCGGACCGCGGATTCGTGCAGTTTGGAAGCACGTGATGCATGCAGGTGCATGGCACATGTGAGAGGTATGTTTGTATAAATGCCTACCGGCATGTTTGGAGCTTTCAAGTGATATCATTACGACAACATCGGACACGCCACGTGTGCGGGGTGAGGGTAGCAAACAAAATGGAACTACATACCTTCCATTAGCACGATGAATTACAAGCCATGCGAGTGCGGTCTCCGCGTGCTTGGTGAGGGGGCACACGCCTGCAGTAGTCTTGTCTAGCGGCGCCACATGCTAATCGCTCTGCATGTGTAGAAAACACAGCCCGCGGGTCTCTACGGAATGCCGTGGTCACACCGCTGTAACCGTAAGCCGTAGCAACAGAGCGGCATCGTCTATTCGTCCGCTGTTTGTGCATATTTGTGGTGCTCTGCACGTCCTCTTAATAAATAGCCGTGATGGATGATCTATACAACTCATTAGCCATGTGGCTCGCGCAATCACCACACTGCGTTCCGCGTTTGTGCGAATCAAGCATGCATACACAACGACCATTGATGATAACATTGAAGCCATAGTTCAGTGCAACACACAGTTAACATGAAAAGTGATGCGCCAAAAAAAACAAACAAAAAAGCAAAAACAAAACAAAATAGCAACAGCTATAAATATGCCATCACAATAAATAACAGAGTTGTATAAATCTAGGCCTATATTGACAGCTAGCTCACTTCCTTGCGTGAGCAGCTGCCTCCACTTGGAGCCACGCTGCAAACGCAACGTACATATCGAGTAACGGGCAGCTGCACCGTAATTTTGGCAAACGAGCGTGTGTCTATGCATTGGAAATCTTTTGTCACGTTCGTCGAACGGCCCGTAGTCACAGCAAAGCGTTTTTCCGTCGTTACTCTCGCAGGAAGGTTCGCACGAGATTTGCGTTAACAGTTCCGTTAGCGCGCAATCATACGTATTGCCATCGTCGGGAGAGACGTATTTTTGACGTTCATCCGTTAAGTAGTAACTACTGTTGCACTTGTCAGCTGTGGATTCATTCGGAGTAGAGCTGGCGGCTGTATAGAAGAGCAGTAAATCGGAGTCACTCACTGCTTGCTTGCATGCATGCGTACATACACGTATTCTGCCATAAGGCGTCATTGCACAGTCGCACTTACTCGGAGTAGTGGGCAAGGATGATGGAGACGAAACGGCGATGCTGGGAGACGGTGAAGGCATGGGAGCACTCGAGGCGTCAATTGACCCAGTGTAGGTGCCAGTCGAGGCGCTTGCACTGCTGAACGAAGAGGTTGGGACGATGGTCACCAAGCGTGTCGATTTACTGACGGAAACGGAAGAGGGAGCTAGCACTCCCGAAGTTTTAGCTGCAGCAGGGAGGGAGGTGGGTCTCTGCACGAAAATCGAGAAAAGAGGTGTGCATGCATGACGTGTGAGAGACGTGCAAATTAGTCTTCTTACTGAGGTTGGAGAAGCGCAGACGGCGATGCTGCAATATTTGTTTTCCAATGCTTCCCCGTAGCTGAATACAATTGTGTACCTGCGTGCACAACATGAGCTCACTGCATGTAGCCACTGACATGCGGCGCTGTGCATGTGCGTATACTTACCTCAGCGTAACCTTGGTAGGGCCGCTACGTGGAGCAACGAAGCTAAAATTTAACGAAGTTGTTCGCAATTTATCACTGAAAGTAAAAGAAAAAAGGGCTTGTAGTCCACAACCGTACGAATGATCTGCTGCGCGCCAAGTTTATTTGTAGCACGCACTTCTGTGGTGCCTGACATACCGGTGTGAAACAGTGTTATCGCAAGGGCCACAGGCAACTTTCTGTAGGTTGTTGTAATTAACTGCCAGGTCTAGAACACCACTGTCCGCTTGAAGTAGGATGCCGTTGAATTGCTTACTGCCGGTCACTTGAACTGCATTGGGCGTAAACGCATGCACGTGGACTAACGCTCACTGTATGCACGGAACATACCTGTGTACGCTTCTCCAGGTGTGTAGCAGGAAGCTGCCAGGCCTTGCTTCAGAAGCAATATTTTAACAGTACCGTCTTTCGTCGCAGAAATTAACGGATGTCCAGTAAGAAATGTCGAGCAAATTCCGTAAGGAGGGCCGAAGCTATAGCCGAGGCAGGTACCGATGAGCAGGAATAGAACGAGTGAGAACATTCTGAAGTGTCACTTTTTTGTTTGTTTGTTTGTTTGTTTAATTCATGCTAGCGCGCTTTTATATACTCACCTCTCATTATCGCGTTTGTGCGGAACTAATTGTATTCCTTTGAAGTATTTAGTACACGCCGCAAGTCAATTACAATATTTTATGAGACCGTAGATTTTTGAAATATAACTTCGACGAATGATATGACACTAGCACTAGCAGCCTTTCTCTGGTGGTTTTTTCTGTAATTGGCTTACAACAACAAGCAGATGTGCGTCGAAATGGTTGCCTAGATACGCATGTTCGTACGTTTGTCAGGCTTGATAATTGCACGCCACCTGGCAAGCCCTACTGGTCAGTGGTGTAGTCGACAATTCCGCAACGAAGTTAGTGGACGTAGGAATACAAGGACAAAACAGTACCAAGAATACTAGCCACGTGACAATGCGTATAGCCTGGAGGGCATAACTCGTTCCCCTCAATGGTTTTGCTTTGTCTAATCCCACAACGTGATGGTGGAATCCGCATTCGCATACCCATCTCCTAATCTGTGTGGAACTAACAAATACCTCCACATGCAGACATACACTCCTACTACTTGTTCCCACTTATATAAGAGGAATTAAAAAACAAAAAAAATAAAATAATTTGCGGTCGTATTTCTTGTCGGTCACGGTTTGTTTTAGTTGAAACAGTAATTATTTGCACGTAATCAAATCTGAGTTAACAGAGAAGGTGCATCTGAATGCTGCCATAACGCATCTTTCATGTGCCGACTCCCATGTCCATTTCTGTGTTCAATAACTGGTTGCATATGGAAGATATGCTCGGTGAGGCCACACAACACTGCTTTAAAAATTAAAAAAAGGATACAGAGTCCATGTGCATCACCTCATAAAATACCTTCCTCACACTTCAACACAAGCTTATTTGTGGTCTGTGGAAGACCATGTGCGGTATGTATCTTGTGGTCACACACTGGCTACTCTCTCATGTACTGAGGCTTTGTAGTCCCATGGTGATGATCATGTTTACACTAACCATTCACTTAATTGAGTCTCAGCTCAGGCTTATATCAGACAGTTAGATGCAGATGTTACTTGAATGGAGGAAACATGACATAAGTGTAAAATATAGCAGTGACTCAATAAACTTGCACAAAGACATTAAATTAAACCACCTGGAATGTCAATTAACCGAGGAATGCTTGCACTTTAGGTTAGTGGGGTGGGCCAGGAACAGTGGGAGGAGTACACAGAGAAGTGAAGTGGAGGAGGAGACGCAGTACTGCAAGCTAGTTGCTACTCTTCCTCAACCGCACCCACCCTCCCCCTCTTCTTGGGATGTGGCCTTTTTCTCTTTGATGCATGCCCTACGCAGCCCCTCAGCTATTCAATCTTTTGCCTTCAGTTATCCAATCCTTGCCATATATGAGTGCATTGGACACCAAACATTTCACTGTGGATACCCTGAAATAAGTACTCTGCATTTTTTGCTGCTGGCAACAAGTTGAAACTTTGCACGTCAGTAAAGAGCTACTTTGAATGGTGAAACTAGCTTTGTAAGAACATGTTGTATTCCAAATATAGATCACTAGTGGAGTCACTATACAGAGTGCAATCACTCTGTAACTGTGCTAGACAGGTAAGAAACAGTGTGGGTCAGAAAGAAACCTTCCTACTGTTAACAGCCAAGAAAAAAAAAAGAGCCCTTTTGACAATATGGCTTTTGGATGAATTGGCACAAACACAAACAAAACGAGCCCTGCGGTTGTGTCTCACCACTAATTTGTCATTCGAAATGATTAGTTTAACTTTTTTTTTTTTTCCTCGTTAGTGGTTGATATTAGAGCTCTTCTGGCCATTGGATATGCAAGTCTTATCACATCAGGATACTAGCGTAGAAGTAATATGACTTCTATAAGATTTGAGGTATCATCTTGTGCCTACCTGCAAAAAGCTAAGCCATCTGCTCCCCTCCCCCCCCCCCCACCCCCTCAACAACAACAAAAAAGGTTCACAACGTGCAGGTAGGGGTGAGGAAGAGAGATATGATGTAAAGAAGGGAGGGAGCAAGGGTAGACAGATGGGGAAAGGAGGCGAGGAGGAAGGGAGAGAGGGAAGGAGTGGAGAGAAGAGAGAAGAGAGAGAGAGAGAGAGAGAGCAGAGCGAGAGAGAGAGAGAGGGTTTGGGGAGAGAGAGATAGAGAGAGAGAGAGCTTACGGTGACGAGGTGTTGTCACCATTGGCCGCTGCCATAGCATCAATGGCTAGTGGGAGGATTGTTGTTGTGCACCGAAGAGCCGCGTAACCACTGCAAGCTGGGTTGTCTTCAATGGCCAGTTTGTAGCTGACTTCGACCGAGAGAATTTAGCGACGTAGGCCCCAAGTGCGTAGGAAGCAGGCGATTCGTCATACAGAGCGATTGGTAAGAGCAGACGATACGTTTAGAACCCATCGACCAAGGAACCAATGGCTTCTGTTTGGTGCATTATGTACCCTGAATGCCTTAGGACTGCAGCACCCACTCGAATAATTTGATGATCACAGTTGAAAAATAAAGCTGCTTATTATTTATTCCTGACTGAGCTACGCTGTTCAAGACATGTCTCATTCCTACTGTGGCTGTTCCTCTATGTGTGCGTCTTCACAATTTGATGGGTTTCTGGTTTCATCGTATTGTCCATCAATGGATAGTCATCATTGTGACGATCAGCTGTAGCTTTCTTGTTTACTTTTAAAAAATAAAGACAACCATCAACATACAAAATTGAATGGTGTCATGATCAGCAATGAATACAGCAAAACACGGTCTATGATGCCATGAGGATTAGAACAATGAATATAACTCCTGAGTTGGCCTTAATCAGCGTCATGTTCCGATGGCCATAGAGAGATTGGCAGTTACCCTGGATTTACATGGTTTGGTTATAAGCTGCGAAAGTAAAAGTGTGCTGATTCGTTCCGAAAACCCCTTCTGACATGTATCTAGCACAGCAAAGATAGAATTTTTTTTTTACTTGTGCACCGTTTTGGTGCGATCACCAATACTGATTTTATAAGGTCACTGCAGGCCCTAACTATTTGTATGAGGTTAACAGCAGGGGCATGACTGGTCATGATGAACAAGTGGCCAAGATTAACAGTTGTGGTGACAACTTAGACCAATTTTGCTGTCGCTTTTTATTTTTTATTTTTTAACTATATAAGGTAAATTTGCTTACAAGCATACAGCCATGCAGCTGTTCGTGCCACACAATTAAGACCCTAATGAGATTGCTAATACTGACTGTGGTAAGGGAAGAAATGGGATAGGCACATGAAGGACCAAAGAATTGTTCTGTGGTTCTGGGTGTTACGGCACTCCATAATGCAACTGATGATTTCAGAGCACAACTAGCATGAGTTGCACACATGGGTGTAGCTTATAATGTGGCATAGGCTTTAGTTAGGCTATGCTTCGTCCCGACTCCCAATAGTTTCTTGTCTTATTGAACCCGCTCATTTCTGATGTCCGATACTCCTAAAATACAATGAGACTTAAAACTGATACATGTACGAAGCACAAATTCAAGGCAGTGGAATTCCCAATCCTGTACATGTCCTCCTCACTCAATATGTGTACAGAGATGCTGATTAGGTTCAGGTCAAAGTACCAAAGTACATTCCCTTACCCCCCCCCCCCCCCCCCCCCTTGCTGGAGTCCATAACCTGCTGCACAAAGACATGTCATCAGCAGAATAGCTTTTTAGGGTCATGTCGGTATGGATACTTGGTAATAGCTAGGCCTATATAGTATCCCTGAAATAAGATATTGACACAGAAAACCACCCACTGCATCTCCTTTCCCCTCCTCCCCTTGGATGGGTGTTCAGGTGTGCACCATATAAAATTTGTACTGTCAGGCTACTTGACATGGATGTGTCACAGCACTAACATTCACAACTGATAAAGAGTTAGCAAGTTGTGTATTCACATGACAGCGCTGTATAGGTTCCACGCTTGCACAATGTTGCTAAGGGACGCCGTACGTAGGTCTATTCAGTTACGACATTTCTGTACCACAGTGTTCTGTAGTTCACGCTTGGGTATGCTTTATAGCAGCAACTAACAGCCTTTAATCCACAGTCTTTGGAAGCCAGGCACGACTAAACCTCGACAAATAACTTTGTATAGAAATCTTCAGGTGGAGGCTGGTGCATACTATTGGAAGGCGAGTATTTGCGTGTGAAGTAGAGCTGGTAACGATCTCGATTCACACATACCTATGGTGACACGCGACAGGTCATGTACTTATTAGAACCACGGATCATTGGCAGATATTTATACAAATTAATTGGCCGCGAAAGGACCTACAATAGAAATGTCGTTGACATGTTATGTGATAATTAAAAATCCAGTCCCACGACAGATAGTCCGATTCTCGGTACGTACGAATCGCTTGTAGAGATTAGTAGTTATGTTACCACTATAAAAAGTGCCTTTTAGTGTAGTTTAAACATGGGATATATATTTGGGTACCTAGAGGGCCAATGCTCGTCAAGACTTAGAAAGAACTCACAATTTTACAGTGAATATGTGAACAAGCATCGCAACGTCTGGACCTAATTCATTGATCTGAAAAACTTTTAGTCCTAGTAGACAGCATACTATGTACTTGTGCGCAGGTCAAGCATATCTTCACGTCATTTATTTTGAAAAGGTTGGATTAGACGGCTGTTTGAACAATTAGTATAATTTAAACATTGGATTGGAATAAAAATGGGATTGAATTGTGCTAGCACATGTAAATATGGTGGTGCTAACAACACATGAGGATAGTTTGTAGCAGGGACAAGTGTACTTAACCAATTTTTGCTATCCGCAGGATTAGTTAAGGGTAACTGCTAACCAGTCAAGAGCTACTAATCCAACAGTCTGACATCCTAAGCAACGATGTCATCGGATGGAGAGCATCCCAACCCCACCACTTGCGAAATATGTTTCCAAGTTGCTCACTGATCCAAGACTACTTCCCCCTGTCTTGCACTCATTCTGTCTCAAATGCCTCCAGGAGGAGGCCAGCAATGCAGACAGCGACCCACAGCAGGGAGTCACCTGTGTAACCTTGTGGAGCACTGGCAATACTACCTCCAAGTGAGGGTGTGAATGGATTTCCCCAGAACCTACACCTTGCCTTCGAGGTGGAAGTGGGTCGCATCATGTCCCAGTGGGAACACAGGACTTGCATTGTGGTAGCTGCGGAGACGTTGTGTTGGCACATCAAGGTCCTTCTGCTCCAGTTGCTACGAGTTTCTGTGTCAGTCATGCCTGGACTACCACAAGCGTCACCGCACGTTCAAGCAGCATGAGGTGGTGACACTGGGGGAGGATGCGACCACCTGCCTCATGGCCATCTTGAAGCCAAAGCAGCCGCTCTGTCCCGAGCCAGCCCATGAAGATGTCCTCAAGTTCTACTGTCAGACCTGCAATAAGCTGGTCTGCAGGGAGTGTACTGTCATTAACCACAAGGACCACCGGCAAGTTGAAGTGGCTTCAGAGGCAGAAGCACAAAGGGGGGAGCTGAGAGGCATAGTGGAGTCCAGCACTGATATAGAGGAAAAGCTGACAGTTGCGATTGAGAGAGGAACGACGATGTTAGAATTTGTTGACACTACTAGGCAAGAGGTCACGGCTAGAATAGACGAGGCCTTTGACAAGCTACACCAAGCACTGGAAGAGAAGAGGTTGTCCCTCTTAGCCACAACCAATGATATCACACTCTACAGGGCCTCACAGCTGAGCACTCAAAAGCAGGAGTGGGAGTTTTGGTATTCCGAATTAAACAGATACGTTGAGAAGTCGAATGATATCCTCCTAACACACAGCGAAGAACAGTTTGTTGCCCTGAGGAAGTCTGTGCAAAACAAACTGAATGGAATCATCGAGAAAGGTAGCGACATGTGCTTTGAGCCTAATCCACACAGTGACATACCGGTCTTTATCGAGACGGCAATCCTACTCAAAGAGATCCCACAATGCGGTTTTATTCCTATGACTACTCTCCATCCAAAAGCATCTGGATGCAAAGTCGCTGCCAGTTTCAAACAGCAAGTATGAATTTGTTCCTGGAGTCGAAGAGCCCCAGTGACAAAAGCTGACAAAATGGCGGGCTTTACATTAAAAGCAGTTCTTAAAACCTATGCCAAAGATGAGATGATATCACTGGAGAGGGTGGTGGACAATGGAGATGGGACTTACGCTATCGTCTTCACCCCGCCACCAATGGCCTTCACCAGCTCTGCATCACGATGAATGGCCTGCACGTGCACAACAGCCCTTGTGACGTTGAGGTCAAGGGTACAAGGACCAAGAGAGGGAGGAAAGTAACACGCAATTACAACGCCGTCAAGAATGTGCAACTGACAATACCCATCAGTTTCCCGTGGCAGGTTGGTATCCATGACAATGGTACCATTTACATCACTGACATCGGCACGCTGTGTGTTCACGTGCTTGACCCCCTCGGAAACAAGAAGATGGTTATTGGCAGCACCAGCACAGCCAAAGCGCAGTTCAACAGTCCCAGAGGCATAGCCCTGAAGGGGGAGGTCATGTACGTGACTCGACAGTTACGACCACTGCGTCCACAAGATGACCTTGAAAGGGGACCTGCTTTTCACTTTCGGGAAACATGGCATGGCGGGAGGGTCAGCTGAACGTGCCGATGGGTGTGTGCAATGGACGCTGAGGACAGGGTCATCGTAGCCAACAGCCACAACCACAGAGTCGAGGTATTTGATTCAGACGGCACCTTCTCCCATTCCATTGCTGGGAACGGTGTTTGTGGGCAAAGGCTTCAGTTCCCCGTGGGACGTGGCGATCGACCCGTGGGGGGAACCTCCACATCGCCGCATGGAACACCGGCGCCATCAAGGTCTTCCACCGGCGATGGCATGTTTTGTGCGGTCGTATGGAGAGAAGGTCTTAGTGAACCCCAGAGGTATCCGCCATCGAGTGGCGGAGGGGTACATCTTTGTCAGTGATGGAGGCACTGGGGATTAGCGGTGTTCGATCCGACAGGTAAGTGTGTCCACACGATCCATGGACTTGACTCGCCCACAGGTGTGGCCTGGATCAAGAGAATGGAATCTACGTCGTTAACTACGGCAATGGCACCGTGCTTCGGTACGGACCAATCAAAATGTTTTAAGATGAAATTCAAGTGACTTTACGTGCTACATTGCTTCTTGAATATATATACTCGTCTAATACACAGCATGTCTCTTCATGAAGTGTTAGTTTGGCCTATTCTTGTGCAAAAGGCATTTTGTGTTTTATTTTATTGATATCACAACCACACACATGCTTCATTTACCAAAGGCACAATTGCAGTCACTAATTAGCTGCTTAATTTGTGGCCAGCTGTGTTCATGCCAAGATGAAAACACAACTGCTGTTGCTTCTATGAGGTGCTGTGACATTTGAAATGACAATCTCCCAAACTGTGATACCTGTAAAACAACCTGGGCATGTGATTTTTTAATGAATGTCCTAGTTACAACATCCAGGCTGAAAAGGAGCACTTCACACACTAATGGAAGTACATCTCTACCAGAACCCTTTTTCCAAACACCCACACTAGACTAGAGACACCTTATGTATACCTATACTAGGAGACACCTATGCACACCTATACTAGGAGACACCTATGTATACCTATACTAGGAGACACCTATGCACACCTATACTAGGATACACCTATGCACACCTATACTAGGAGACACCTATGCACACCTATACTAGGAGACACCTATACTAGGAGACACCTATCACACCTATACTAGGAGACACCTATGCACACCTATACTAGGAGACCCTATTGCACACCTATACTAGGAGACACCTATGTATACCTATACTAGGAGACACCTATGCACACCTATACTAGGAGACACCTATGCACACCTATACTAGAAGACACCTATGCACACCTATACTAGAAGACACCTATGCACACCTATACTAGAAGACACCTATGCACACCTATACTAGGAGCACCCACACTAGTTGATTGCAGCTATACCAGTGTGCATAACATGTCAGGAAATGTACAAATGCACTATGAAGAGCCTTCTACACTTCTACATCATAATCAAGCAGACGTTTGTGGCATACAATTGCATGCAACTTCAAATACACATAACGTATAGACATATACACATGAATGCATCATAGATGCATATAGACACACATACATATGACATAAACAGTATACACACGTACACAAACATACACAGGCACATACACACATACATACACACATACACACACAGGCACATACATTGGTACACACACACATACACACACATACATACATACACACACACATACACACACATACATACGTACACACACATACATACACACATACACACACATACATACACACACACATTCACACACATACATACATACACAGTAGTAATCATCACACTGAACACACGATACAATACGTTTCGGGGATGAATGGCAAGTCAGGTGCAATACACAGATGGGTAAAAAACTAGTGTTTACTAGGTCATTTATGTGACTTGCGCAGGTCGATTTTGAGACCCTTGTAGCGGATGGCAGTACGATGTGAGGAGCGTACTAGGGGATGGCAGTACGATGTGAGGAGCGTACTAGGGATGGCAGTACGATGTGAGGAGCGTACTAGGGATGGCAGTACGATGTGAGGAGCGTACTAGGGGATGGCAGTACGATGTGAGGAGCGTACTAGGGGATGGCAG
>JABACO010000009.1:1014437-1047295 GCA_013339895.1 Ephydatia muelleri | reverse complement strand
GGCCGACAAGGACGCGGTGACCTCTACTCACCGTCGCAAGACAGCCTTCCATGAGGTGGTGGAACAGCTGGGCCCCCGCAAGGCTTCACCATTCGTCGCGCGCTGTCGCCCATCCCGTTCACGGAGCTATTCTCCTTGTTCCCACAGGCGACGTCGACACTCGAGCCACTCGGACGACTCCAGTGACTCGAGAAGCTCTCGGTCCAGCAGGTCATCCTCCTCGAGTCGGTATAGGAGCAGACGTCGATCACGCCAGCACCACCGGAGACGATCCAGCAGCCTCGAGGAGTTCTCTGAATCCCCCTTCTCCTCTTGTGTAACCGCTCCCGCCAGGCACCTCGTGAGAGACGGATCAGGAAAGGTAAATTTGTCAAATTTGATAGATTGTTGCCACCTGTACTAGACGAGGTATTTACTGTTCAGCAGGGGAAGCGTACAGGGGATAAGGGGTTGAGCAAAAGGCACATCGGGGATTTCGCTAATTGGGTTGAGGCTTGGAATATATTCCTGGCAATCCGGGTGCAAGCATTTCCCCACACTGCTTTACAAATGATAAAATACAAGCTATCATGTGCCAGTTGTTTAGCTCGTATCCTGTGGGTGTGTGCATCAAATATGACAGCTTGTTTAGGCAGGCTGTTGCCAGGGACAAAGCTCGCCTCATTCCTTGGGACCAGGTAAAGGAGGACATCCTGGTTTGGTGTGCGACCCGCCATCCTTTTCGCTCCAAGCCGAACCCCATCTCCGTAGGCACCACCCCCTCCTCCCGACCAAACACTGCCAGTGGCTCCACCACCACCCAGTCTGGCGGACATGTCACTCACTCCATCACGGGTCAGGAGATCTGCCGGCGCTTTAACTACAGCACTTGCTCCCGAGTCAGCTGTGCATTTGCCCACAAGTGCTGGATCGCAGGTTGTGGGGGCGACCACTCTGGCAAAACCTGTCCTAGGGCCGTGGGGGTCCCTGGCTGACCAGCAAGTTCATACTCCACTACGACCCTCAGAATTTGAGAGAGAGCTTCGCAATCACCCTGACAAAGCCTGGGTTACCTGGCTGCTTAATAGCATTCTATACGGTGTTTCTATTGGTTTTAATGGCCCCCACACACCCTACACTGCACGTAATCTCCCCTCAGCCTTGCAGCATCCGGAGGTGGTTAGCTCTGAGCTCCAGAAGGAGGTGGAAGCTGGCAGGGTCCTAGGCCCCTTTGCTGAGCGACCGCTACCCAACCTCAGAACCTCGGGGCTTGGTGCTGCTCCCAAGAAGAATGGGAAATGGAGAGTCATACTCCACCTCTCGGCTCCCCATGGAACAAGCGTCAATGATGGCATTTTGAAGGAAGAGTTTTCGCTGCATTACTCTTCAGTGGACGATGCTGTCGGGCTTCTCCACACCTATGGCACTGGTGCGATAATGGCAAAAATTGATCTTAAGTCCACCTTCAGAATGGTTCCTGTACGCCCAGCAGACTGGGACTTACTGGGGATGTTTTGGGATGGCATGTACTATGTCGATACATGCCTACCCTTTGGGCTCAGATCTGCGCCATGCCTGTTCAACCGTTTTGCTGATGCCCTTCATTGGGTCCTTGCTACCAACTACCACATTGATGCGGTCCACTACCTGGATGATTTTCTTCTTGTGGGGGCAGCAGGTCAGCAACAATGTACCTCCTCAGTCCAAGTCACACTCTCAGTTTGCGAAAGGTTGGGTATTCCTGTTGCCTTTGAGAAACTGGAGGGACCATCAACACAAATCACCTTCCTGGGGATTGTCCTGGATTCGGATGCTCGCCGACTGTCACTCCCCCAGGACAAGTTGCGTGACATCTTGCAGATGGTTCAGTCCTGGCTGGGGCGGTACAAGTCAACCAAGCGTGAGCTGCTATCTCTCATTGGCAAGCTGTCATTTGCGACCAAAGTTGTTCCGGCTGGGCGTCTATTCCTGCGGCGTTTAATTGACCTGTCCACTACTGTCGATAGACTCCATCACCATATTCGGATCAACTCAGAGGCCAGGGCAGACCTTGCGTGGTGGGCTCGCTTCCTCCCAACCTGGAATGGAGTAGCCATGTTTCTGGACCCTGGTTGGATCAGTGCCGAAACACTGAACCTTTTCACGGATGCCTCCGGTATCCATGGGTTTGGGGGCTACTTCAACGGGTTCTGGTTCAGGGGATCGTGGCTGCCTCATCAGGAGCTTTCCCAGCGTTCCATTCAGTGGCAGGAACTGTTTGCCATCGTGGCAGCAGCTCATGCGTGGGGTCACAAGCTAGCCGGACACCGCATCAGGTTCCACTGTGACAACCAGGCGGTGGTTCACGCATGGTCTGGTCAGTCCTCCCGGGATCCCAAGATCATGAGCCTTCTTCGGGAGTTGTTCTATGCTGCCGCATGCAACAACTTCACAATCCAACTTGTGCATGTCCCGGGCAAACACAACCCACTGGCAGATGCATTGTCTCGGAACCAGCTCTCACGGTTTTTGCTCTTGCCCCACAGGCCGAACCGGTCCCCACCTCCATACCCACAGCGTTAGCCAGTCTCTAGACACGGACCTTGTCTCTCTCATCCACAGAGCCCTGGCCGGGTCTACTACCTCCACCTACAAGGTGGGCATTCAGCGGTACCTTACATTCTGCAGGGCACTGGATCTGGTCCCTGTACCATCCACCAAACGCCAAGTGGCGCTGTTTGCCACCCACCTTAGCACCTCCCTTCGCCTCCCGACCATTCAGGTGTACTTGGCAGCTGTCTCATTCCTGCATCACGTCGGTGGACGCAGGAGCCCTGTGAGTGGCAACACCATCTTGAAGCTGGTCTTGCGTGGGATCCAAAGGAAACAGACACAGTCCCAATGCAGGACACCCCGACTCCCTATAACCCCGCAGATACTGGCTGACCTGTTGAAACATCTTGGTTGTGATTCAACTATCCCATCACAGGACAGACTCATGCTCAAGGCAGCCATGTCTCTAGCATTTATTGGCTTCCTCCGCGTCAGCGAGTTGACAGTTCCTGCCTATCACACATCACACCAATTTTTGGCTAGACGGGACATTCAGTTTCTTGGACATCAGCTGAAGGTGTTCCTAACACACTCCAAGACAGACCAGTTTGGGCAGAGCTCAGTCATCACCGTGGGGTGTAGTGAGGATGCTTGTTGTCCGTCAGTGCCATGCAACACTACTTGGAGAGCTGCAGGACTCCACCATCAAGGCCTTTGTTCCATATCAGGAATGGCATGCCCTTAACTGCAAAGAAGTTTCGAGCGATCCTTCGTTTTAACCTCAAGTCGCTGGCTTCAACCCGTCTCTTTTCAACACTCACAGCTTTAGGATTGGGGCAGCACTGCTGCTGCCAAGGCTGGCATGTCATCCTCCACCATCATGGAGCTCGGCCGCTGGCGCAGTGCTGCCTTCCATTCCTACGTCCGCCATCATCCGGCCCACCCCTCCGCTGCTGCTCAGATGGCAAGGCACTATAACTGGAACTTACATGTATTTGCACACATTTCCCCTCCTTGTTTGTATTCCCTCGTGTGTATGCACAGCCCAGAGAAAACCATTTACCCAGAGTCTGGCAGTTTGCACCATCGTGGGGGGGCTGAAGGGTGTGTATTTGGGGGCTAATTTGGGCGGAGCCCTGCGGCTTGTCCCTACAAAGCCGGCTTTGCCAAGCCTGGACCAGCGTCCTGGCTTGGTACACAGGTCACACAGTTGGTGACCAGCGTCACCCTGGTGCCTGTCTAGCCGGCAGACTTTCCCAACGATCCTGGATAGCCAAGCCTGGACCAGCGTCCTGGCTTTGGTACACAGGTCACCCGGTTGTGGTCAGCGGCACTAGCTGGTGCCACCACTGCCAGGGATTTTGGGTACAGGGACACAGGCTCGTGGGGGTACTCCTGCCCTTGCCCCCATTTGCTGCCCAATCAGTCACCATGAACGTTATGCTAGCTTTGCGTTTGGGCATCTGGCTGGGAATTATTAGGTTGATAATTAAACTAACAAATACACACACGCACACTACAACACACGCGTGCGCGCACACACACACACACACACACACACACACACACACACACACACACACACACACACAACACACACACCACACACACACACACACACACACACACACACACACACAGCTGAATGTCTCACCAGGGCTTCAGAGGACTTGCGTGATAAGGCAACGTACTCATAACTGCGATCGCAACTTTCCTCATCAGGGCTGCCAGTTGCTATTGCCTGTCGAAGTACGTGACTTATCGGTACAACGAAGATTTGTACACACTCGTGCACACACATACACACACTTGTATCATACAAACACATGCTCACTTGCACACATACACATTCAAACACACTCGTACAGAATTCACAACCACCCCCCACACATACAAACCCACACCCACACACTCCATAATCCACATCAACTCTGCATGCTTCAATATGTCCCTCACGTCATGATGTGCACAGGACACTACCATGTGGTGCCAGCCTCACATGACCAAGACATTCGAGTCACGTGATCAGACATGCCAGTCACATGACAACAGAGCTCAACCTGGCCTTACGGTCTCATAAGAGGCAGGAGTCATTGCTGTGTGCTCTCCTTGGCTTTGGCTCATCTGGTGGTCCACCTGACCTACAGAAGACTGAGAGCGTGCAAGGAATGAAGCACACATCCCGCACAATGGAGCTGAGCCTTACATAAATACCGTCCTCCCCATCCTCCATTTGGGAGGGGTCGTAAGGCTCGTAGGACACGTCCTCCTGCAGAGTGTCGTGGAATGATAGTCGAGGTTCTCCTGGGAGGGTTCGCAAGCCTCGTACGTATCACTCTGTTCCTTCGGAGGTGTTCAAATGATTATAACCTTATTGATAACCATTTGTAAACGTGTCTACCTGCTGTGAGCAGAGCGATGATACTTCAACTGCTGTGCCTGAGATATCAAAGGGTTATCCAAAGGTATCAAAGGGTATCCAAAGGTATCAAAGGGTATCCAAGCTATAAAGGTATCAAGGGTATCCAAAGATATCAAAGGGTATCCAAAGGTATCAAAGGTATCCCAAAGGTATCAACGGGTATTCAAAGATATCAAAGGGTATCCAAAGGTGCAGGTCAAGTCCCCCTAATGCGTGCATATCACAACCAGAGACACTCATGGACTCACTATTAGGTGGGAGAGGGAGGGAGGCCCTGCGAGGAGGGAGACAAGGCGGGGCAGCCTGGCTTGGTGGAACCGATGGCAGTGGTCTCTGCTGTATTATGACAGAGCTCGAACGAGGTTTCATCTCAGAAGTGGTTCGATGCTTGTCTACTACAATGTAGCTGACAGTTAATGCACCCTGCACAGAGCTTTTCTTCTCGCGAGCCTTGCCCACGTGGTGACTGCTGATCAGTAGTACATGGTCCATGTACAGGTAACTAAGGAAACATACCAAGCATAAATGCAAGCACTTTGAAACCAGGTTAAAGATCAAAAAGGGGTTACCTTGGAAACCAGGTTAAAGGGTTAGCAAATCAGGTTGAAGGTTAGGTCAGGTTAAAGGTTTAAAGGTAGCAAATCAAAAGAGGTTACCTGGAAATCAGCTTAAAGTAGCAATCAAAAGGGGTTTCAATTAACTATTCTTTGGCTTGAAACTTGCACAGCAACAGAAGGTGAAGCTGATACATTAGCAGAAGTAATCATTTTCCCTATTTGATGCACAATGCAATAATCAAGTGGCACCTTCAGGTGACTCATATCGTCCACCAGACCAATGAACAATGTGTGTGTGTGTGTGTGTGTGTGTGTGTACACCATTGTACGGATTTGAATAACTGCTATTAATTAATTGTATATCATCTTCCACATAACAGTGTCTCCTACACTTCACACACACACCACTTGGCACCATTGGAATGTAACTCACTCTTTGAGAACCACAGTGTCATATTTATTCACCAGGTGAGGACTGTCTTGTGCCATATTCTGTGTAGTAGGCTGGTGTGTCTGCACTGTTGGGTCATGGGGTGGACGAAATGGGTACTGGAAGTGGGGGGGTGAGGAAGATGGGCAAGTGAGAGAGGGCAGGAGGAGAATGATGGGAGGGTTGAAGCAGGAGAGATGTAGGGGTAATTTGAGTGAGACAGAGAAGGGGGAAAAAGCAAAAATAGTAGAGCTGTCGTTTGGTATTTGTACCCCACAGCCTCTCATCATTGCATCAGTGCCAAGGGTCAGAAAGGGAAGGTCAGCTCCATACATGCAATGTGTCGTCTCAACGACACAACACAGATAATGGGCATATGCTGTGCATTTATTGTGAGGGCGTTCCAAGTGCAGTGTACACAACAACTAACCACTTTCTTGCATTTGCCTGGCGTCAGCAGATCAAAATGAAGATACTGCCTGCCTAGAAAGTTGTCACGAGCCTGGAGAAGAGGTAATGATCGATTTCATTTCCGATATTCCTTACCTCATCAGATCTCACCGTCATATCGCCCGCTGACCGCATCATAGCGCCCGCGGACAGCAGCAGAGCGCCCGCGGACCGAGAGCGCCCGCGGACCGCAGCAGAGCGCCCGCGGACCGCAGCAGAGCGCCAGCGGACCGCAGCGAGAGCGCCCGCGGACCGCAGAGCGCCGCGGACCGCAGCAGAGCGCCCGCGGACGCAGAGCGCCCGCGGACCGCAGAGGCCCGCGGACCGCAGCAGAGCGCCCGCGGACCGCAGCAGAGCGCCCGCGGACCGCAGAGAGCGCCGCGGACTCAGGCAGAGCGCCCGCGACCGCAGCAGAGCGCCCGCGGACAGCAGCAGAGCGCCCGGGACAGCAGCAGAGCGCCCGCGGACAGCAGCAGAGCGCCGCGACTGCAAGCGAGCGCCCGCTGACAGCAGCAGAGCGCCCGCGGACCTGCTCAGATCCCTTACCTCATCAGATCTCCCTCTTACATCAATATCTCCCGCAACATCAGCATATCTCACCTCTTACATCCCTCACATCACCAATACATTCCTTACGTCAAGACCTTACCACCCTCCTCCCCTCCCTCACTTCACAGCACCCTCTCTCAACCCCCTCCTCCCCTCCCTCCTCTCAACCGCACATACCAAAGTGTTCACACACTGTAAATGTCCAAAACGACAGTAAATGATCCAAGGAAGTCTGGATGGGACAATGTGACATTATTCTCACATACCCTCCCCCCATGTGTAATGAACACACATCCACACAGATATGCACACACACAGATATCAGTACATTACCTCACAGCTGATTTCGCATCCCCATACACAGCCATTAGTATTTATAGCCTGCCAGTGTGGGGCATAGAGAACCATACTAGAGAATCGTACTTACACACATAGACACACAGACACAGTCACACACCACACACAGACACACACACACAGACACACAGACACACAGACACACAGACACACACACACAGGACACACACTGAACACACACACACACACACACACACACACCACACACACACACACACACACACCACACACACACACACACACAACACACACACCACACACCTTCTTGGAGTAGCCGGTCTTTGAAATGGTGGATCCTTTGCTACCGCTGACCACTCCCAGTTGTCCAAGTGACCACATAGAGATTACTGCATCAGTGGAGATGAATACAACACTCCGTCAGAATGTGGCAAGTGATTGGCATCCAATATGGCATGTGAGGGCTGTCAAGTTTCATTGAAAAAGCTTGGATATGTGAGATGTGAGGACTAGGGACAGGGGGACGGGGGACAGAGGAACGGGGGGACAGGGGACGGGGGGACAGGGACGTGAGACGGGCGACAGGGGGTACTTGATGACGGATTTGGACTCAGGGTTTAAAGTTGGTTCTGCTAGGCCACCTTGGGGGCCCTTCCACCACACCCTAGTATGCCCCTCCCCCCCTAATAGTTGCTTACATTAGCCACACCCTAGTATGCCCCTCCCCCCCTAATAGTTGCTTACATTAGCCATACCTCTCTCTGGAACATTTCAACATGCTGACCTGAACTCGTACCACTACCACATGCTGGCCTGTGACCAATGATGAGGTTTTCACCCTTAAAAATAAAATACCCTGGTCCCTCCCATTTCACATATAATTGTACTCTCGTATGGAGATCTTTTCCTTTATGCCCAGTGGAAATGATGATGTAATAACACATCATTCATCTGCTATAAGTGCAACAAGAGCATGGAACACACACCCTATGTGGCCTAAAGCTCCTCCCCTTAACGTTTAACGCCCGAGAGATGCATATCATATCAAAGTTGTGTTTACCATTACCAAAGAATTCTTCCAGACCCTTTGAAGCATTAGAAGTTATTCATTTTCACAGCTTCAGTTCATATTGTTGAAACCCCCCTTCCTACTACCTAACATTCTCCTGGTGCCTCATTTAGTTGATTTTAGACAACTCTACTGTAGCTAAACAAAAATATTTCGGCGTAATTGGTTGAACATGTAGCTTCCTGCATCTATACAGTGCTCCAAATGAAAGCTGCCAAAACTAAATTTTTAAGTTTTGTGCTTATCTTTCTAACGCTTCATGCTATAAGCATTGCAAATACATTATCACATTCAGCAAACCACTTCTGTGTAAGAAACTGGTTTTACTCTAATTAAGACACGTAAACAAAGCGTGGCTATTGGTAGCAAATACTCATTTTTCACCCACTCGAAATGTAGCTCGTCCTCGAAAATACATCGATGTGGGCTGATCTTCCCAACTAGTTGGACGTAAGATGCCACATCCACCATATACATAGGGCCCTAACGTTGTACACACAATATAAATTTGACTCTCAGCTACATTTTGAGTGGGGAGTTTATTGATTGAAAAATGAGTATTTGTTACCAATAGCCACGCTTTGTTTACGCGTCTAAATTAGATTAAAACCAGTTCTTACCACAGAAGTGTTTATTGAATGTGCAAATGTATTTGCAATGCTTATAGCATGAAGCGTTAAGCAAAAAAACTAGTTTTGGCAGCTTTTCATTTGGATCAACTGTATTTGTGGTGACTACAATAGCAATGAATCCGGCAAGTGACTGTAATCAGATGGACCCCACCCCATTCTCAGAACTGATCAGCTGCACGTGCGCCTCCCTCCCCGGCCTCATCACAATGGTTGGGGTCGTGGAATTTGGGAAGAACATGAACCAGTAGGGTTTTTACAGAGGTTATATTTCTATCCTTATCCCTATCCTCGAGCCCTCGAACCTCTACAGCCAAAGGTATTTGCTTGTGCCAGCAAACTCCACGAATCTTACCAACTCTAAAAATACATGTGAACGTTTCCTTCTTTCAGGGCACCGCCTGAGGAACTTATCTACGTTAAAGCCGCCGCCTACGATATAACCTCTATGGTCGATAACACACTAATGCCACGAACTCGACACTGCTCATGTTGCGCTCATGCCAGGTGTCAAATGCCTTTCATTAAGTGGTCCGTATAAAAGAAAACATACATTCAGGGACATGGCATAGGTAGCGAGCTACGCGTATGCTACGGCTTTGTGCACTCCTCACCCCTCCACTATATCAGCTGCCACGGGTGCTTCTATTACGGCGCCCTCGGTTACTACCACATATAGTCTGCGCAACAGTCGACGTGCACCAAAATCTGCCGAACCTTGCTTTGGCCTTCGTAATTCCCTCGCCTTCCGATATGAAGATGTAGACCTTCTGAGAAGTGTATAAAGCAAAAATAATTCTATTCTATGGACCCGACCTTCCTTACTTTTAACGGTTGCAGACATCTTTCTCCGAGCGCCTGCCGAAGGGGAGGTCCAAATTGAATCGCAACTAATTAAAAGCCGAAATATAGAACACGTGGTATAACGGTAATATATGACGTCTCACTGAATATGTTCATAAGCAATGAATGATTGCTAACATGATGTAGCTATTGTTAATTCCCAAAGAAGCAACGTTGACACGGAAATAAGTTATGTATGCATAATCAACTGGATTTGGGAAGTAATGAATTTGTAACATCAACCACCCTCTCCCCCCTCCGAAGCCCTTTAACGCTAGGGAGTGTCCAATGTGTTGCCATGGTTGCTGGCTGAAATACATGTAGATCACGTTTCCTATCAATAGCGTTGCCACATTACATTAACCAGCCTACATTAACCAGCCCTACATTAACCAAAGCATTAACAGCCCCACATTCACGTTCAGGCATGGTAGTTTTCAACATTAAAACCACTCTGGGATTGGATGTCTAGCGTGGGGAATAGCCGTAAAAACCATCCTGGGATTAAGCGTCCAGGGTAGGAATATCGTAAAACGATATGGCCTTGGCCTGGTTTCGTTTAAACGAAAAAAAACTTCGTATTCATTGCTTCAACATTCGACAAACCACGTATGGTTGTACGATATTTCCCACCCTGGACGCTTGCACCTTAGCTACGACAGCTAGCTAATATTAGGGACTACGGTACTTGAGGTAGTTTAGGGTACGCGCACCTTCGACGCGCGAACTAGATCAACTTTTCCAAATCCGGAGTCGAAAAACACCTGTCTTTATCCCGAGCTTTTACAATTTTTAGGCCGCATAAGGGGCGCCATCGGAGTCATATTAATTTCCTAATCCCAGGATGGATGGTTTTTACGCTATTCACACGCTAGACCACCAATCTCAGAGTGGTTTTGTGGTTAAAACCACCAAGCCTGAACGTTTCCTGTTATTAACCACCCCCCACATGAACCATAGCCCACATAAACCAGCCCAAATTAACCAGCCCAAATTAACCAGCCCCACATAACTAACCAGAACCAGTCCCACATTAACCAGCCCCCATATTAATCAGCTTCAAGGGTTCTTCACATAGATCCTTCACATGCAAACACACAAGCAACAGACACAAGGACACTTGGCAGTAGCTAGTCCACACCATCAAAGCCTTCAGTGTTCTCAACTGCAAACAACAGCAATCTCCTTCAGCTGGTGGTACTCCGAGTATGGGGGAAGGTCTAGCCTGTTGAACTTTTTGAGACAGGGGTGAGGAATTAAATAGAAGTAATGTACACACAGCTAAAGATGCAGGAGATCTTACCAGGTGTGTGACCGTGGCAACGATTGACGATTCCCAAACTTCTTTATACTGAATCTCTTTGGGCCTTGGGTCCCTGTAATCCAATCACTGCTGTAAGACATGCCATCCAACCAATCCAATCACTGCTGTAAGACATGCCAATCCAACCAATCCAATCACTGCTGTAAGACATGCCAATCCAACCAATCCAATCACTGCTGTAAGACATGCCAATCCAACCAATCCAATCACTGCTGTAAGACATGCCAATCCAACCAATCCAATCACTGCTGTAAGACATGCCAATCCAACCAATCCAATCACTGCTGTAAGACATGCCAATCCAACCAATCCAATCACTGCTGTAAGACATGCCAATCCAACCAATCCAATCACTGCTGTAAGACATTGCCAATCCAACCAATCCAGTCACAATCACACGCTTACAATCTGTGTGCACAGCAATTATAATACTCATAGAAAAGATTAATTTATAATTTATGGACAATAATGCCATTAAACAACCAAATCTAAGATATGGCATTTTTAGTCAAAATATACTATGAGCAAAAACGTAATATCTAATAACTGGCAGTGTGTCCAGTTACCAGGTATTAATAATTCCACTAACTAATAAAGCACAGGGTGCTGAAGGCACCACAAACATCACCCACATTCATCAATGAGCCCCAAGGAAAACCTATGTACCTCCTTCCTTCCCTCCCTCCCTCCCTCCCTCCATCCCTCCCTCCATCCGGCAGGGTTTAAATGTTCCCATAAGCTTGAAAACACATGAACTACCACGCATGCAGCATGTGTGCATATACACTACTTGCACACATCTACATGCAGACATGAATACTTCACACACATCTGCATCCGATACAGAAATGTAAATATGTAATCAGATCATACCTTGCAGCTCAGCAAACCCATTCATTGGGACTTTCGATGTTCCCGTCACAAACTGAAGCAGACGTGCTCTCATCTCGTTGTCATAGTTACTAACAGCCTAGTAGTAATTAAATGGCAACACATTAAACTGATGTAACAGCACAAGTTCAGTTTGGCATGTATACCTTCCAGAACCACACAATGACATCATCTTTAGCTGTATATCCATCGTATTCAGTGTTCCTCTTCCAGTCCTCCACATCAATCTCTGCCAGACCTCCCATCAGGTACTGGGGACAGTGGGTTAGGACCACCTCAGGAGAGGGACATGTCAGCTTACCTCCAGTTCCCTCTCATCAAACACTTGGATTAGCTTGGGGGAGATGACATCACCAAATCCCTGGTACAGGCCACAACATGGTTGTCAGTGACCACCTAATAAGGACTGCTACAAAGACCTACCTTCATGAAGGCATTCATCTGTTCCTGGATCCTATCAGTAAACCTCCAGTTCACCATTAGGCTAGGATGGATAAATGCAAAGTAAATCCCTCTACACCATTAGCAAGGCCACACCCATAACCCCCACCTACAACTGACACTTACTTCACATATTCCTTTTTGTTTGCTTCCGTAACAGGAATGTTTCTTCCATTAGGCTTGAGGTCCATTTCTGTCGTCTGAGAAAGATAACAGCTTCAGAAGGATTCCAATCAATATGGTCCAACATACCTCCCCAAAGACAGTGTGATTGACACTGAAGTTCAAACACAAAGGTTCAGGATCGTTCTCAAGAATGTACTTCATTCCATTATACAATTCCACATCCTGTTGTGTAAAACAACATGCTGACGAGGAAACCCCTCCCTCGGCATCGTACAATCACATACCCACTGACTGCATGTCTTCGAAGGTCACCTTCTTTCCCAGGCATCATCTTGTAGAATGGTCGGATGAAGAAAGCTACAAACATGATGAAGGACATGATGTGAGAGCTCCATTGGTGAAGGTCACTGACCATCTATGACCATGGTGTTGTACACAGCAAGACCACAACACCCTCCCCATGAACTTGAAGTACTGTAAGTGTCCTGGTTATACAGGCTGAGTTTGGGCTGATCTGCAGTGTGTAATTGTCACTGCACAACAGAGAAAGACTCCATGCTAAAGTGCCCATGAGTGTGTTATCGTAAAGTACCACAAATAAACTCCCCCCCCCCCCCCGCCCCCAACAATAAAAAAGGGCTCGTGTTTAAACGTGCGCATCTCCGTAAACTCGAACGTCTCCTCAAACGTATTCAGCATTTCAGAAACAAAAATGACCTGTACATGATTATGAAAAAAGATACGCAGAAGCGTTCGCGATTACAAAGATACGGACATTTAAACACAAGCCATTTTTTATTGTTGGGGCGGAGGGGGGGGAGGGGGGGAGCTTGTTCGTGGTACTTTACGGTAGTACCCTCACCTGGCTGCATACTCAAACAGACCATAGTAAGGATTGAACATCTCTTTAGACAACAGATGGAACCATTCCCTGAAGGAAAGGGGAAATACAATCAAAGTGATACATGAGGGCATGTAGCTAACAAACATACTGATGTGAACACACACCAGACACACCACAGACACACAGACACACACACAGACCACACAGACACAACAGACACACACACACACACACACACACACCACACACTTGCATGCACCACACAGGCACCACCTTGATAGACCCCCATAATCATCTCCCCTCTCGTCTTCAAACTGGATGTACAGTTTGGCAGTCAGCTCAAGACTCTCCACCTTCATCACCTGTCTGTAGGAACTCTCCAAAATGTCACCACGACGTACATAGAACTTGCAGATTGGAACCTTCTCCTGTGATGAGAGACATGTTGCTATCCACAAGGCACACACACACACACACACACCACACAACACACACACACACAACACACACATGCATAACAAAATATGCATCATACACCACCAGAGAGACACACACACACACACACACACACACACAAACACACACACAAACACACCACACAACAACCCCACAAACCATACATACGCCACTATACACACAACAAACACCTACCCCCCATACTGCTGCTGAAGAGTATTGCTTATTTAGTGTTGAGCGAAATGACATAATCTTGTGCTTGTAGTCTCTTGAGTATTGAACTTTCTGAAATAAGCAAAGAGGGAAGGTGAGGAGATAGAGAGGAAGAGGAAGGAAAGGAGGAGGAGGGGGAGGGAAAGGAGGAGGGAGGAGGGAGAGAAGAAGGGAGGAGGAGGAGGGAAGGGAGGAAGAGATGTGAGGAAGGAAGGAAAGGACCAGATGGGAGGAGAGAAGGGAGAGATGGAGAGGAGAAGAAAGGGAGGAGAGAAGATGGAAGAGGAAAGGGAGGAGAGATGGTGAGGAGAGAAGGGAGAGATGTGAGGAGAGAAGGGAGAGATGTGAGGAGAGAAGGGAGAGATGTGAGGAGAGAAGGGAGAGATGTGAGGAGAGAAGGAGAGATGTGAGGAGAGAAGGGCGGAGATTGTGAGGAGAGAAGGGAGAGATGGGAGGAGAGAAGGGAGGAGGGAAGGAAGAGATGGAGGAGGGAAGGAAGAGATGGGAGGAGGGAATGGCGGGAGAGATGTAAGGAGAGAAGGGGGAGAGATGGGAAGAGGGAAATGGAGGGAGAGATGGGGTTGGTCAAGTGAAAGGACACGAGATCAAGTGTTCAAGGGGGTAAAAATGTGGCCTCTAAACTGAGGTCCCTAAATGTGTCAAATCAATTAAAAGCATTGCATGCTGTCATGTGTCCTGCATGAAGACTTAACTTGGGAATGAATTAAAGCTTAATTGGTTGCAAAAAAAAATGTTTCAATTTCAGTTAAGTTCCATTTGAAAACCATCACTACTTAGTAAAGCCTGATAATTACCAGTGTTAATAACTGACATGTCAATAACTAACACTGTGGCATTATAAATCATTGCAGTAGCTGATCTTCACGTGATAGCCACGCCCATGGACTCACCAGTACACGTGATAGCCACGCCCCACCCAGGGGACTCACCAGGGTACACGTGATAGCCACGCCCATGGGACTCACCAGGTACACGTGATAGCCCCGCCCCACCCAGGGGACCTCACCAGGTACACGTGATAGCCATGCCCATGGGACCTCACCAGTACACGTGATAGCCACGCCCACCCAGGGGACTCACCAGGTACACGTGATAGCCATGCCCATGGGACTCACCAGGTACACGTGATAGCCATGCCCATGGGACTCACCAGGTACACGTGATAGCCACGCCAGGGGATCTCACCAGGTACACGTGATAGCCACGCCCATGGGACTCACCAGGTACACGTGATAGCCATGCCCATGGGACTCACCAGGTACACGTGATAGCCACGCCCAGGGGACTCACCAGGTACACGTGATAGCCACGCCCCATGGGACTCACCAGGTACACGTGATAGCCACGCCCAGGGGACTCACCAGGTACACGTGATAGCCACGCCCAGGGGACTCACCAGGTACACGTGATAGCCACGCCCAGGGGACTCACCAGGTACACGTGATAGCCACGCCCAGGGGACTCACCAGGTACACGTGATAGCCATGCCCAGGGACTCACCAGGTACACGTGATAGCCACGCCCAGGGGACTCACCAGGTACACGTGATAGCCACGCCCATGGGACTCACCAGGTACACGTGATAGCCACGCCCATGGGACTCACCACTGTTGGTAGATTTTTGCCACTAGTCTTGGATCCTCCCACTGTGTGGACTTCGTGTCTTGAAGGGAGGGGGAGGAGGGAGGAGTGGGGTGGGAAGAGGGAGGAGTGGGGAGGGGTGGGAAGTGGGGAGTGGGGAAGGAGTGAGGAGGGGAAGAGTGGGGAAGGAGTGAGGAAGGGGAGGAGTGGGGAAGGGGAGGAGTGGGGAAGGGAAGGAGTGGGGAAGGGGAGGAGTGGGGAAGGGGAGGAGTGGGGAAGGGGAGGAGTGGGGAAGGGGAGGAGTGGGGAAGGGGAGGAGCGGGGAAGGGGAGGAGTGGGGAGGGGAGGAGTGGGGAAGGGGAGGAGTGGGGAGGGGAGGAGTAGAGGCGAAATGAGGTGAAAGAAGAGTGAAAGATATGTCTGCATGATCTCACTGTGATCTAAAAAGTATGGTCGTCCATCCGGTGTTATCTTTTTCTCCCCAGCCAGGCTATGTAGAGGACACAGTACTAAGGGAGAGCCCCTGTGATTAGCACACATTTAAGGCCTACTGGAAGTGGAAGGTTCTCAATTGACTTCTTAAGGGGATGATCCTGTAATTAGTGCAAATGTTAATGACCAGCCCCCCCCACAATACACGTACCCATGTGGTGGTCTTGGTCAGGTGATCCACATAATAGACACGCCCATCTTTGGTTGTTTTAGCCTCCCAACCAGGGGGCAGGTCAAACGTCTGATGTGAAAGGACACAATGGCATGGAGTGGGGAGGAGGTATAGCAATAACACCTAATCCTCTTCATCTCCCTCTTAAAATCACTAGCCACACCCCCACACCACACATTCACACACCATACATTCTCATACCACACATATACACACTACATACACACACACCACATCATGTGATGCAGGACACCTCCCCCGGTCATGTGATGCAGGACACCTCCCCCCGGTCATGTGATGCAGGACACCTCCCCCGGTCATGGATGCAGGACACCTCCCCCTTTTGGGTCATTGTGATGCAGGACTCTTCCCCAGTCATGTGATGCAGGACACCTCCCCCTGTCAGTGATGTGGACACCTCCCCCGGTCATGTGATGCTGGACACCTCCCCCCCCGGTCATGTGATGCAAGGCACCTCCCCCAATCATGTGATGCAGGACACCTCCCCAATCATGTGATGCAGGACACCTCCCCCATCATGTGATGCAGGACACCTCCCCGGTCATTGTGATGCAGGACACTCCCCACCCGGTTCATGTGATGCAGGACACCTCCCCCCGGTAGTGATGCTGGACACCCTCCCCGGTCATGTGATGCAGGACTCTTCCCCAGTCATGTGATGCAGGACACAGTAGACACCTCCCCCGGCAGATATTCTCGTACACGACTGAGAGATGTCAAGGGCAGCTGGCATTTCTCTCGTTTCACCATTAAATTCTAGTGTTTGGTCTGCAGTGGGAGGAGCATCAGAGGCAGCTGAAGCACACTGCCAATGATGCAAAGTGTATTGGTGTCCATCCCTCTTGTGGCGGGTGCCCATCCCTCTTGTGGCGGGTGCCCATCCCTCTTGTGGCGGGTGTCCATCCCTCTTGTGGCGGGTGTCCATCCCTCTTGTGGCGGGTGCCCATCCCTCTTGTGGCGGGTGCCCATCCCTCTTGTGGTGGGTGTCCATCCCTCTTGTGGTGGGTGTCCATCCCTCTTGTGGCAGGTGCCCATCCCTCTTTGTGGCGGGTGCCCATCCCTCTTGTGGCGGGTGTCCATCCCTCTTGTGGCGGGTGCCCATCCCTCTTGTGGCAGGTGGCCCATCCCTCTTGTGGCAGGTGCCCATCCCTCTTGTGGCGGACCGTTTCCATTCCTCTTGTGGTGGGCTCATATTAGAGCATGGGGCAACAGTGTTTTTTTTGCGGCCATCCATCATTTTATGCGCAAGTCCATGGCAACCTTTGAACTATATGCAAGGTTGAACCTCTCCCTGATTGGGCAAATGCTAAGCATTCTATCAGGTCCTAGACTAACCTGTTGTTATACAATGTATATACTTGTAGTGAACGGTCGCCATTTGCACAATGTGCGCTTGCGCAGTGAGCCAAGATTTGTTTAGAACTGCCAATATTATAAAGATTGATATTATTTTTGTATGTGTCTGTTGATTCTGCTGTGATTCAATACTATTGGCTACTATTACATACTTAATGAAACTGACATGCATAACAATTGGATCAGCTTGGGGGAGATGAAACATTCCCTCAGACACACCCTCACTTATAGACACACCCTCATAGACACACCTCATACCCTCATAGACACACCCTCATAGACACACCCTCATAGACACACCCTCACTTATAGACACACCCTCATAGACACACCCTCATAGACACACCCTCAAAAACACACCTCAAAGACACACCCTCAGACACACCCTCATAGACGTACCCTCATCAATACATGACCCCCGCCCCCTCCCCCCCCCCCCCACACACATGAATGACCTACAAGACTCCTTGGTCTTTCAGAACTCAGGGTGTTGGCAGAACTAGCTGTGGTAGGTACGGCTGTAGGAGCAAGGGCAGGGGGCAATGAGAGAGGGTGTGGGTGGGGGACAGGCACATGATGGTTGCCAGGTGAGATGACTGGCACATTGGAAGCTGCTGCAGAGCCTGGGGAAGGCCAAACAGGTATGGACCCTGACACCGCAGTGGTGCTGTTCTGAACAGTTACATCAGACTGGGGACCTGTCCTTGCATCAGACTGGGGACCTGTCCTTGCATCAGACTGGGGACCTGTCCTTGCATCAGACTGGGGACCTGTCCTTGCATCAGACTGGGGACCTGTCCTTGCATCCGACTGGGACCTGTCCTTGCATCCGACTGGGGACCTGTCCTGCATCCGACTGGGGACCTGTCCTTGCATCAGACTGGGGACTTGTCCTTGCATCAGACTGGGGACTTGTCCTTGCATCAGACTGGGGACCTTCACCTGCTGTGCTCTGGGAGCTCAGTCTTTAATGCAGCGTTACGAATCCCTGTCATGAGCCTCTTCTGGTGTGGATAAGGCTGGTGTGCTCCTATTAGAGGGGGCTGGTGTGCTCCATTAGATGGGGTTGGTGTGCTCCCATTAGATATGGCTGGTGTACTCCCATTAGATGGGGCTGGTGTAGATGTGGCTGGTGTGCCTCCCATTAGATGTGGCTGGTGTGCTTCCATTAGATGGGGTTGGTGTGCTCCATTAGATGTGGCTGGTGTGCTCCCATTAGATGTGGCTGGTGTGCTCCATTAGATGGGGCTGGTCCCTCTATCAGAGATGTTTTCTAATATGCAAAGATTTGAAGACATAAGTGCTCAAAGTATTATATATAATTTGCTTACTTCTGACTGCTGGGAAGTTACTGCTTCTGGCTGGGGATTCCTGCCTCTGGCTGGGGGGTTTCCTGCCACTGGCTGAGGGTTCCTGCCTATGGCTGAGGGGTTCCCTGCCTCTGCTGAGGGGTTCCTGCCTCTGGCTGAGGGGTTCCTGCCTCTGGCTGAGGGGTTCCTGCCTCTGGCTGAGGGGTTCCGCCTCTAGCTGAAGGGTTCCTGCCTCTGGCTGAGGGGTTCCTGCCTCTGGCTGAGGGGTGTTCCTTGCCTCTGGCTGGGGGGTTCCTGCCTCTGGCTGAGGGGTTCCTGGCCTCTGGCCGGTGTGATCTCTAGCTCCTCTTGTAATAACAATCTTGGTCCTTGCAGGTGCGGTTGGTTGGTTGCAGTTGGCCAGAGGACTGTCTCATAAAACCCTGGTGATTCTCACTATTGAAGTACAACATACGTCCATTGGAGTCCTAAGGGTTAAAATGAGTGTATTGTCATGTGCTCTGATATGTGTCATGTGCTCTGATATTTGTCATGTGCTCCTGATGTGTGTGTCATGTGCTCTGGTTATGTAATCGTGCAGGGAGAGTTTTTTATGGAGGCGGGGCTAATTACACAGTTGTGTCACTTATAACTCCTCAGGGTCAATTGCAGACAGTGGAGTGGATACAACTGGAGTAACATTACGATGTACAGTAGAAAGCAACGTGCACTAAACTACACATAGTTACATGCAAAAGACCGTGCAAAAACAAAAACCATTATTGCAGTCCAATAATTCCAGAGCCTATGGAAGGGGCAAGTGCAAGGGGAGGGGCAAGTGCAAGGGGAGGGGCAAGTGCAAGGGGAGGGGCAAGTGCAAGGGGAGGGGCAAGTGCAAGGGGAGGGGCAAGTGCAAGTGGAGGTGCAAGTGCAAGTGGAGGGGCAAGTGCAAGGGGAGGGGCAAGTGCAAGGGAGGGGCAAGTGCAAGGGGAGGGGCAAGTGCCAGGGAGGGCAAGTGCAAGGGGAGGGGCAAGTGCAAGGGGAGGGGCAAGTGCAAGGGAGGGGCAAGTGCAAGGGGAGGGGCAAGTTGCAAGGGGAGGGGCAAGTGCAAGGGGAGGGGCAAGTGCAAGGGGAGGGGCAAGTGCAAGGGGGAGGGGGGCAAGTGCAAGGGGAGGGGCAAGTGCAAGGGGAGGTCCGTATTCATGTCTTCCCCTGTCGCCGAACTGCACTTGTCAGAGTTCACTTGAGTGGAATAAGACCGGTTCTATTGGGGCCCAATCCCTGGGGGGGCGGCAACCCATCGATCTGAATTTCTGCTGAGTGACACTACCAAGTCAACAGAAACCAATGCAGCACACACATAGCTTTACACAATCCCGGCGGGCGAAACAGAGGTATGTGAGCTGTGCCTTGCCCTACCGCCTGTGTCAGGTGTAGGGGTCCATTCTGCCCCCATTTCTTGTTTATTCTGGCTTGTTTCACATCAAAAAACGCTCACACAAAACTTTCCAATTGATTTATCACTAAGTAGGGAGCTAAACAGAGTTGAATGGGGATCTAGTAATTCCCCATTAACATTTGCGGGCAGACACTTGCGGTTACTCAGGCTTATGGCCTTAAGCGGACGTGAGCCTCGTCCTCCCTATTGTTACCCCTTTGTGCGCCATGGCCAGCTTGTGAGATTATATGCACTCCCCGGCAACCTCCCAGCACTCCCCGCAGCCTCCCAGCACTCCCCGACAGCCTCCCAGCACTCCCCGGCAACCTCCCAGCACTCCCCGGCCAGCCTCCCAGCTCTCCCCGGCAGCCTCCCAGCTCTCCCCGGCAGCCTCCCAGCTCTCCCCGGCAGCCTCCCAGCACTCCCCGGCAGCCTCCCAGCTCTCCCCGGCAGCCTCCCAGCTCTCCCCGGCAGCCTCCCAGCTCTCCCCGGCAGCCTCCCAGCACTCCCCGGCAAACCTCCCAGCACTCCCCGGCAGCCTCCCAGCACTCCCCGGCAGCCTCCCAGCTCTCCCCGGTGCTGCAGGAGAGCTTGTCAGTTTGCATCACCCACCCTCCACCCCTGCATCACCATTGTACCCTTCTGTGTATTTCTTAATCACTGTCATGCCTATTAATATTAAATACAGCCAGGGTGGGTCCCTACCGGGCTTGACCTTCTAACCTCGGGACCCAAGCCTGGGCCAGCGTCCTGGCTTGGTATGCAGATCACTCAGTGGTGGCCAACGCCACCATCTGGTGCCTGTCTCCCTGAGTCTCCCCCAATGACCTAACAAGCCACGCATGGCTTTGGCCTCAGGGACTCCCAGCTGGTGACCAGCATCACTCACTGGAGCTCCCCACGGCCAACAGGTCGGATCGCAGGGTCACAGCTCAGGGGGGTTCTCGCCCTGGCCCCCTATTCTCGCCCCTGGCCCCCTATTCTCGCCCTGGCCCCCTATTCTCGCCCTGGCCCCCTATTCTCGCCCTGGCCCCCTATTCTCGCCCTGGCCCCCTATTCTCGCCCTGGCCCCCTATTCTCGCCCTGGCCCCCTATTCTCGCCCTGGCCCCCTATTCTCGCCCTGGCCCCCTATTCTCGCCAATCAGTCAACTGGGCGCGTTGGGGAACATGAGCACAGAAGCATGTAGCTGGGGAGCTTAGGGGCTGGGTGCCTACATCTACTTAGCCTGGGTAAGTTACTAGGCTTGGTGATTAATATCTGTTATCATTTTGTACCACGAATGTAAAACATTGTGTACCAGAATGTAAGTGATAAATCAATTGGAAATCAAGAATTGCGATTTTTGCTGTGCCTATACATGCAACCTCCCCCCCTTGCTTGTGGTTTTAGTTCGTCTTAATTCTGTAAACGTTGCGTATTTTGTGTCCATTGTTTTCTATATCCTTACTGACCATATTCCAGCTTTCACGTACTGACTGCAATTGAGTACTGAGGCCCTGATGAGTTACAAGTGACAGAACTGTCTTCCATACAACTGTAATGAGATGACAGATGCCTAGGCTGTCTTCCATACAACTGTAATGAGATGACAGATGCCTAGGCTGTCTTCCATACAGCTGTAATGAGATGACAGATGCCTAGGCTGTGTGCTGCTAATTGGAAAGCAGTCCATTTAGCGATGTACATGATGTACATCAATAATAATGAGTATGTCAAACGCTAAGGGAGTCAATGACAGCATGTCTCTTCTTCTATCTCAACCCTGCTAATAATGGCCCTGTCATTGAGTACTATTGTAGGATAAAACCACCAGCTTACTAGTACTTTAATGTGGGGTCGATCAGTGCGTGCGGTGTCATTACAATATGTTGTGCAAAAATCTACATTAAGTAAATTATCGTTCAGGAGCTCCAGGGCAGTGCAACTTGAATTACGAATACTAATATAATCATGATTAAATTGCGCCATTTGAAATGTATTGCTTAATATTGTATAGAAGCATATACACACTGCATATATCCCAGATTATTTTCAAGGAATAAATGATGCATCACAAAAATAGCAAAACATTACAAAGTACGATTGTTATACTATGACAAACGTTTAGGCTCTCCTTGCAAACCATGCATACATGCACACCTGCATTTTGAATAGACACACGAGCTGATGTCATAAGCACATGTTTGTGATGTCATAAGCACATGTTTGTGATGTCATAAGCACATGTTTGTGATGTACCACTTTGTCAGATATATTTTTTGCCCTGATCATGCTCTTACCAAACACATGCATAATGATCGCACCTACTGGTATATAAACATATCCGCCATTTTTGTTAGCCCCCTCACTAATTAGAACGATTTCTCCATGTCTTCTTATTACCACATACGATTAAATCAAGCTACAACAGATTGATCTGTATAGAGGAGGTGGGGGGAGAGGAGGGTTTTCAGGCAATGAGGAAACAATGGTAGGTACTCCCCTGTCATGCGCTCTGGTGTGTGCTGTCATGCGCTCTGGGTGTGCTGTCATGCGCTGGTGTGTGCTGTCATGCGCTCTGGTGTGTGCTGTCATGCGCTCTGGTGTGTGCTGTCATGCGCTCTGGTGTGTGCTGTCATGCGCTCTGGTGTGTGCTGTCATGCGCTCGGTGTGTGCTGTCATGTGCTTTGGGTGTGCTGACATGTGCTTTGCTGTGTGCTGATATATGATCTGGTGTGTGCTGTCATGTGATCTGGCATTGTGCCCTGTCATGTGATTTAGTGCATGCTGTCATGGATGTGATCTGGTGCAGTTGTCATGTGATGTGGTGTGTGCTGCCATGTGCTCTTATGTGTGCTGTCATGTGCTCTTATGTGTGCTGTCATGTGATCTGGTGCATGTTGTGGTGTGTGCTGACACATGCTTCCATTTTATGGCTACTTACAACTCTTTGCTCCCATCCTTCAACAAGGTTCACAAATTCACTGCTTGGGGAAGGCGGTCCTCTATTAGCCTGTCAAGGACACCATTTACATATATGATACTATATACACATGCATGCACACACACACACACACGCACATGCACACATCCTGGTCAGACACACAACAGACTCCGGCTCATTGCTGCTCGCAGGGAGCTCCAATACATCAAAACCCATCTCACGAACGTCTGAACAATTTGCAACAGTTCAAAACAGTCACATGTCTTGAGAAACTCACCGAGATAGAGGTCTGGGGAGCGAGGTGATGTGGGATGGTGTACTAGTGCTAAGGGGAGACATGTGAGGTGATGAGTGCAAGGTAAAAAAAGCACACATCTAGAAGCAACAGTTATGCTTCAAGGATTACAACAACTTTGGCCATACAGTTAGGAGGCAAAGACCACTTGTGAAAAGCTCAAAAACTTTCTCACCAGCTGCATTGGAAAGACTTCGTGTGGTCCCTGAGGTTGCATCTTCGATGATGTAATACACTGTAATGGAGCCAGAGACGTTCTGCTTGAAGGCTCTTCTGGTCTTTGGCACTGCTCTATCATCTCCCTGATGTGGGGCATATCTGCATGCCTGGAGGATGAGTGGTGTGTGGAAGATGGGAGGTGTGTGGAGGATGGGTGGTGTGTGGAGATGGGAGGTGTGTGGAAGATGGGAGGTGTGTGGAAGATGGGAGGTGTGGGAAGATGGGAGGTGTGTAAGATGGAGTGTGTGGAGGATGGGTGGTGTGTGGAGGATGGGAGGTGTGTGGAAGATGGGAGGTGTGTGGAAGATGGGAGGTGTGTGGAAGATGGGAGGTGTGGGAGGATGGGAGGTGTGAAGGTGTGTGGAAGATGGGAGGTGTGTGGAGGATGGGAGGTGTGAAGGGTGTGGAAGATGGGAGGTGTGTGGAGGATGGGAGGTGTGTGGAGGATGGGAGGTGTGTGGAGGATGGGAGTGTGTGGAAGATGGGAGGTGTGTGGAAGATGGGAGGTGTGTGGAAGATGGGAGGGTGTGGAGGATGGGAGGTGTGTGGAAGATGGGAGGTGTGTGGAAGATGGGAGGTGTGTGGAAGATGGGAGGGGTGTGGAAGATGGGAGGTGTGTGGAGGATGGGAGGTGTGAAGGTGTGTGGAAGATGGGAGGTGTGTGGAGGATGGGAGGGTGTGTGGAGGATGGGAGGTGTGTGGAGGATGGGAGGTGTGTGGGGATGGGAGGTGTGTGGAAGATGGGAGGTGTGGGAAGATGGGAGGTGTGTGGAGGATGGGAGGTGTGTGGAGGATGGGAGGTGTGGGAAGATGGGAGGTGTGTGGAAGATGGGAGGTGTGTGGAAGATGGGAGGTGTGTGGAAGATGGGAGGGGTTTAGGATGAGAGCATGTGAGAGCAATACAGTGTAGGTGTGTTAGTGGATGTAGGTGTGTGGAGGTGAGTGTACAGATGTGATTAGGTGGTGTGTGATCAGTGCACACTGACTGTTGAAGAACAGGTGTTACATCGGTCCACAAGAATAAGTTCAGACTTGTGTCATGTCAGAAAGTAATCGAGGCTAGACTGTAGAGTGCCTCCTGTGGTGGAAGGGTTAATACTGTGAGGAGGGGAGGAGGGAGGGGGGAGGAGGGAGGGGAGGAGGAAGGGGAGGAGGGAGGGAGGGGAGGAGGGAGGGGAGGAGGAGGGAAGGAGGAGGAGGGAAGGGAGGAGGAGGGAAGGGAGGAGGGAGGGGAGGAGGGAGGAAAGAAGGGAGGGGAGGACAGGAGGGAGGGGGAGGCGGATGAGAGAGGGAGGGGGAGGAGGAGGGAGGGGAGGAGGGAGGGAAGGAAGGATGAGGGAGGAAGGAGGCGGGTGGGGGGGGGAAGGAGATGTTACCAACATTATCATGCACTCTCTTAAAAACTGACCACTTTATAATTGTTCTGGTGTGGATCAGTGAAGTCAAAATGGATTGTACTGTCTACCCAAGAACCATCACGAGTCTGGCATTGTGTAGAGCTCTGGTTAAAAACAGACCACTCCTTCCACAATGGTGGGCTTACCAGAGCACTAGCATTGCAGACATCCAGCTCTATGGTGTGAACTGGTCTGATCGAACCGGTGTACGACATTGGATGAGCTAGCTACTGCACTGCTTACAAGGCAAGTGACTCACCCCAAATGGCATCTCGTAGTTCCATGAGGGAACAGGTCTGCACAATACCACAGAACAATGAACAAAAAAAAAGAGCAGCAGGTTTGATTACGAAGAGACAAGTGTGCATGAGACAGGTGTGCATCGTGTGAAGTGTGCGTTTACATGTGTACATGGAACACATGTGTACATGGAAACACCTGTGTGCATGGAACACATGTGTGCATGGACACAAGTGTGCATGGAACATGTGTACATGGAACACATGTGTGCATGGAACACATGTGTGCATGGAAACACACGTGTACATGGAACACATGTGTACATGGAACACATGTGTACATGGAACACATGTGTGCATGGAACACAAGTGTGCATGGAACACATGTGTACTTGGAACACCTGTGTGCATGGAACACGTGTACTTGGAACACATGTGCACATGGAACACATGTGTACATGGAACACATGTGTACATGGAACACATGTGTGCATGGAACACACGTGTACATGGAACATATGTGTACATGGAACACATGTGTACATGGAACACATGTGTGCATGGAACACATGTGTACATGGAACACATGTGTGCATGGAACACAAGTGTGCATGGAACACATGTGTACTTGGAACACCTGTGTGCATGGAACACGTGTACTTGGAACACATGTGCACATGGAACACATGTGTACATGGAACACATGTGTACATGGAACACATGTGTACATGGAACACATGTGTGCATGGAACACATGTGCATGGAACACATGTGTGCATGGAACACATGTGTGCATGGAACACATGTGTACATGGAACACATGTGCACATGGAACACATGTGTACATGGAACACATGTGTGCATGGAACACATGTGTACATGGAACACATGTGTGCATGGAACACATGTGCACATGGAACACATGTGTGCAGGAACACATGTGGCATGGAACACATGTGTGCATGGAACACATGTGTGCATGGAACACAGTGTGCATGGAACACATGTGTGCATGGAAACACATGTGTGCATGGAACACATGTGTGCATGGAACACATGTGTCCATGGAACACATGTGTCCATGGAAACACATGTGTGCATGGAACACATGTGTGCATGGAACACATGTGTTCCAAGGGTGGTAGTGATGGTGATGGAGGTGGTGATGGTGTGGTAGTGGTGGTAGTGATGGTGATGGAGGTGGTGGTGGTGTGAGAGATGGAGTACGGAAGTGGGATGAGGTGGAGCAGTGATGGTGAAGGAGATGGATCGGTTACCCTCTTCACAGCTTGCGTCTTGGTGCCGTGGTAAGCGATGACATCACTGCTAGGTGGTCCAATCACTCTGGCAGACACACATATATCACTAAGGCAAGTGTTGAGCGAGGCTAGAGTTGGTGACATGTCATGTGATAAGTCATGTGACTCACCTCCATCCGAACACCTCTTTGGGCAAGTCTTGTGCTTTGAAGATGTAGAGATATATTCTCTGCATGACAGAGATGATGTATCATGTGATTCAGGTACCATACCATGTGATCAACCAACACCAGGTACCATGTGATCCAACACACCAGGTACCATGTTCCTCTACACTAAACCCCAGTCGATTGGTGGGTATATATCGTTATTGATTATATGCAAGACCTGGATGTAGACAAATAAGCAGACTGGGGACTCAACAACTGCTGTCATTCAATTATGCCAGCTTAACATCTATCATAAAACATCCCTCTGGCTTCACTTCGATTGTTGAAGTCCTGCTTGTGGCTATTCCAAGGGAGGCAGTGGTCTCTTCTAGGGTTATGTATACCACCTCTAACACTCAGACATATACACATGCACACACACACACACACACACACACACACACAAACACACACACACACGTACACAACACACATACACACACACGCACACAAACACACACACACACACGCACAAAACACACAAACACACACACGCACACATACACAACACATGCACACATAAAACACACACAACACACCACACCCACCAAAAACACACACACACGCACACACACACAAGACACACACACAAACACACACACACAACACCAAACACGCACACACCACGACAAACACAACACACACACACACACACACACACACACACACACACACAACCACACACACACCACAAACACACAACACACACACACACACACACACACACACACACGACATACGGTACCCACGCGATACAGATACGCATCAGGTCTATAGGGTCTGAAAGACCCCGCTCAACGATTACTAAAACGATCGGCCATTTGGACGCACCGGATTTGGATGTAGAACTGTGACTGACTCACCCGTTGTCCTGGCATCACCACACACCTTTTACTGGAACGCCCACGCTTATTGCAGTTATTAATAGTTTTACAAGCTCCACCCAGATGCAATTGAACCGACAAATTAACCATTTGAAACAAACCACGTCTAATTGTATCGCCATCGGGTGGCAGTTTAGCTCGAGTATTACGTCTCAGCCGCAGTGGCGGAAGGGGGGGGGGGGGGGGGGGGGGGGGGGGGGGGGGGGCTGGGAGGTCTCGAGCGCCCCCAATATTGGAAACGGGGGGGGGGGGGGGGGGGGCTCAGCCCCTCCTATCCTAACAACAGGTACCGGTAGTGCATTTAATCAGAGATAATCTATATATTATCTCTGATTTAATTAATCGATAATTCAAGGACAAGTCGCGCCACGCCAGTAGCGGATCAATTATAGCCCAAAAACATATTCATATCCAGAACAGTAGCTAGCTCATTGACACTTTTGGTGCTAAATCAGGCCACGTGCTTGAATAATATTCATGAATATAATTATCTTTGATTTTAGAATCATAAATGTCTTCCGCCGCCACTGTCAGGTACGTGAAATAAGTGAAGTCGTTCTGGCACTGAGCGCTTCGAATATTACGTAACAATCATGATGACAAAAATGCAATTTAATGATATGGAATGTGTGGAACATCTATGGACCCTGCTCATGTAGGTAAAGAATACTTGGCAATACATAGTTGCTGGAAGTAGTCTTCGCAGGTTCCATCATCAATGGAACCAGCATCCTGCATGGAGGTGAAAGCACACCAAGTGAAGCACATTGTAAATAAATGTTAACTCATGATCAAGTTGCTTGGAGGCTTCGCAGGGTCCATACAACATCTATGGACCCTGCATACCTTCATGAAGGTAAAAGAACTTGGCAGTAAATGATCTGAAAATTCTAAATTAATGGGAAAATCACCAAACTTGAGGAAAGATTTGCTACAAATCTTAGCAGAATCCAAGGAGTGTCTACCCGCTCCCTGGACTTCTAGCAAAACTTTCCTATTTATCCTGATTACTTACAGTCCTTGAATGACGGGTATGATTTTAAACCATGCTGGTATGCAGCGACCAATGAGAGGTGGTAGACACTCAATGGACGCTGCAAGTCAGCATGAAGATAAAATAACACCCGAAATTCAAGGCGCAAATAATCAAGAGGCTCTAATAAGAAAAAGAGGACTTACCATCAAGTAAATATAGTTGCTGGAAGTAGTCTTCGCAGGTTCCATCATCAATGGAACCTGCCTACCTGCATGGAGGTGAAAGCACACCACAGTTAAGTACAATTTATTAAACGATAACTCACAACCAACTCCTGGAAGGCTTCGCAGGGTCGTAACCTGCCTACCTGCATGGAGGTGAAAGCACATCAAAATCAAGCACAATTTAAATAAAGATTTGCCACAATCTTAACAGAATTAATAGACGGACACTGTCAAGAATACAAGCAATACTTTGTAATATTTATGAGTACTTTAAAGCAGAAATGATTTTAAAACCATGTTGGCTGCAGCTACCAAAGAGGGGTACACACTCATGAACGCTGCATGTCAGTAAAACGATAAAAGAACTCGAGATTTAAGGCCGCTATTAAAACCAAGAGGCTCTAATAAGAAAAGAGGACTTACCATCGAGTAAATATAGTTGCTGGAAGTAGTCTTCGCAGGTTCCATCATCAATGAACCTGCACCTGCATGGAGGTGAAAGCACACCAAAGTGAAGCACATTGTAAATAAATGTTAACTCACGATCAAGTTGCTTGGAGGCTTCGCAGGGTCCATACAACATCTATGGACCCTGCATACCTTCATGAAGGTAAAAGAACTTGGCAGTAAATGATCTGAAAATTCTAAATTAATGGGAAAATCACCAAACTTGAGGAAAGATTTGCTACAATCTTAGCAGAATCCAAAGAGTGTCTACCCACTCCCTGGACCCTGCAAAGACTTCTGCAAAACTTTCCTATTTATCCTGATTACTTACAGTCCTTGAATGACGGGAATGATTTAAAACCATGCTGGTATGCAGCGACCAATGAGAGGGTAGACACTCAATGGACGCTGCAAGTCAGCATGAAGATAAAATAACATCCGAAATTCAAGGCCGCAAATAATCAAGAGGCTCTAATAAGAAAAAGAGGACTTACCATCGAGTTAAATAGTTGCTGGAAGTAGTCTTCGCAGGTTCCATCATCAATGGAACCTGCATGCCTGCATGGAGGTGAAAGCACACCAAAGTTAAGTACAATTTATTAAACGATAACTCACGACCAACTCCTGGAAGGCTTCGCAGGGTCGTAACCTGCCTACCTGCATGGAGGTGAAAGCACACCAAAATCAAGCACAATTTAAATAAAGACTTGCCACAAATCTTAACAGAATTCAGAGACAGACACTGTCAAGACTACAAGCAATACTTTGTAATTATTTATGAGTACTTTAAAGACAGAAATGATTTTAAAACCATGTTGGCAATGAATGCTGCATGTCAGTAAAACGATAAAAGAACTCGAGATTTAAGGCCGCTATTAAAACCAAGAGGCTCTAATAAGAAAAAGAGGACTTACCATCGAGTAAATATAGTTGCTGGAAGTAGTCTTCGCAGGTTCCATCATCAATGGAACCTGCATGCCTGCATGGAAGTGAAAGCACACCAAAGTGAAGCACATTGTAAATAAATGTTAACTCACGATCAAGTTGCTTGGAGGCTTCGCAGGGTCCATACAACATCTATGGACCCTGCATACCTTCATGAAGGTAAAAGAACTTGGCAGTAAATGATCTGAAATTCTAAATTAATGGGAAATCACTAAACTGAGGAAAGATTTGCTACAAATCTTAGCAGAATCCAAGAGTGTCTACCCACTCCCTGGACCCTGCAAAGACTTCTAGCAAAACTTTCCTATTTATCCTGATTACTTACAGTCCTTGAATGACGGGTATGATTTAAAACCATGCTGGTATGCAGCGACCAATGAGAGGGTAGACACTCAATGGACGCTGCAAGTCAGCATGAAGATAAAATAACACCCGAAATTCAAGGCCGCAAATAATCAAGAGGCTCTAATAAGAAAAGAGGACTTACCATCGAGTAAATATAGTTGCTGGAAGTAGTCTTCGCAGGTTCCATCATCAATGGAACCTGCATGCCTGCATGGAGGTGAAAGCACACCAAAGTTAAGTACAATTTATTAAACGATAACTCACGACCAACTCCGGAAGGCTTCGCAGGGTCGTAACCTGCCTACCTGCATGGAGGTGAAAGCACACCAAAATCAAGCACAATTTAAATAAAGATTTGCCACAAATCTTAACAGAATTCAGAGACGGACACTGTCAAGACTACAAGCAATACTTTGTAATTATTTATGAGTACTTTAAAGACAGAAATGATTTTAAAACATGTTGGCAATGAATGCTGCATGTCAGTAAAACGATAAAAGAACTCGAGATTTAAGGCCGTTATTAAAACCAAGAGGCTCTAATAAGAAAAAGAGGACTTACCATCGAGTAAATATAGTTGCTGGAAGTAGTCTTCGCAGGTTCCATCATCAATGGAACCTGCATGCCTGCATGGAGGTGAAAGCACACCAAAGTGAAGCACATTGTAAATAAATGTTAACTCACGATCAAGTTGCTTGGAGGCTTCGCAGGGTCATACAACATCTATGGACCTGCATACCTTCATGAAGGTAAAGAACTTGGCAGTAAATGATCTGAAAATTCTAAATTAATGGGAAAATCACCAAACTTGAGGAAAGATTTGCTACAAATCTTAGCAGAATCCAAGAGTGTCTACCCACTCCCTGGACCCTGCAAAGACTTCTAGCAAACTTTCCTATTTATCCTGATTACTTACAGTCCTTGAATGACGGGTATGATTTTAAAACCATGCTGGTATGCAGTGACCAATGAGAGGGAGACACTCAATGGACGCTGCTGCAAGTCAGCATGAGATAAAAAACACCGAAATTCAAGGCCGCAATAATCAAGAGGCTCTGATAAGAAAAAGAGGACTTACATCGAGTAATTATAGTTGCTGGAAGTAGTCTTGCAGGTTCCATCATCAATGGAACCTGCATGCCTGCAGGAGGTGAAAGCACACATAGTTAAGTACAATTTATTAAACGTCACTCACGACCAACTCCTGAAGGCTTCGCAGGGTCGTAACCTGCCTACCTGCATGGAGGTGAAGCACACAAATCAAACACAATTTAAATAAAGATTTGCCGCAAATCTTAAGAATTCGTAGACAGGACACAGTCAAGACTACAGCAATACTTTGTAATTATTTATGAGTACTTTAAAGAGCAGAAATGATTTAAAACATGTTGGCATGCAGCTACCAATAAGGGGTACACACTCCATGAAGCGCATGTCAGTAAAACAAAAAAGAACTCGAGATTTAAGGCGCTATTAAAACCAAGAGGCTCTAATAAGAAAGAGGACGTACCATCGAGTAAATATAGTTGCTGGAAGTAGTCTTCGCAGGTTCCATCATCAATGGAACCTGCATGCCTGCATGGAGGTGAAAGCACACCACAGTAAGTATATTATAAACGATAACTCACGATAAGTTCCTGGAAGCTTCGCAGGGTCCATACAAATCTATGGACCCTGCAACCTTCATGAAGGTAAAAGAACTTGGCAGTAAATGATCTGAAAATTCTAATTAATGGGGAAAATCACCAAATTGAGGAAAGATTTGCTACAAGGCTTAGCAGAATCCAAGAGTGTCTACCCACTCCCTGGACCCTGCAAAGACTTCTAGCAAAAAACTTTCCTATTATCCTGATTACTTACAGTCCTTGAATGACGGGTTGATTTAAAAACCATGCGGGTATGCAGCGACCAATGAGCGGGTAGACACTCAATGGACGCTGCAAGTCAGCATGAGATAAAATAACATACCGAAATTCAAGGCCGCAATAATCAAGAGCTCTAATAAGAAAAAGAGGACTTACCATCGAGTTAATATAGTGCTGGTAGTAGTCTTC
>JABACO010000009.1:996884-1013437 GCA_013339895.1 Ephydatia muelleri | reverse complement strand
TCTCCTCCCCTCTCCTCCCCTGCTTCCTCTCCCCCTCTTCTCCTCCCTCTCCCCTCCTCCCCTTCTCCCCTGCTTCCTCCTCCTCTCCTCCTCCCCTGCTTCCTCCCACCCCTCTCCTCCCCTGCTTCCTCCTCCCTCTCCTCCTCCCCTGCTTCCTCCACCCTCTCCTCCCTGCTTCCTCCTCCCTCTCCTCCCCTGCTTCCTCCTCCTCTCTCCTCCTCCCCTCTCCTCCTCCCATCTCCACCCCTCTCCTTTCCAATAGTTGTCGCCACTCCCTTAGCCTCCCCCAGTGCATCTCAGCCATCTCTCCCAGTAGGTAACCATGGCAACTAATCCTGGCTGCTGACCATTTTCTGTACACCAGCTGTCCAGGTGATAGGCCAGAGGTGCTGAACCACAGCCGTCTGAGGTGGGTGTGGTCATTGGTTATATGGGTGCTCGCAAATGAAGGCAATAGTTATAAAATGATATAGCTAAGGTGGTGAAATTAATTAATCACTTGATTTATTTTATATGCGTTACAATAGTTAGACAAATACTATTATATTCTTGTAACTGGTGAAGTAATTGTATCAAAACCATCATAAATCAACATATTCAAAGCCCAGAGTAATTCAAGATTAAAGTTAAAGCAATTAACTTTAATAATTATGTATGAGTATCACAAGATATGAATATGCAGTGGACAGGATTATTTTCATGCTATTAGGTTCAATAGCAAGTTATTAAAATATAACTTCATTATTAATTTAATATTTATTCAGGGTGAAATTTGTTAGATAAATAAATATATCTAATAAGTTCACTATGGAATGAAGTAAAACCACAATTTGATTTAGTATAAAAATTATGTGACAGTGAGTTATTAAAAATCAAAGTCCATTAAAAGTTTGATTTGTTGTTTTGAATATTTACTAATAAAATGGAAGTTATGCAAATACGAACTAGAAATTACCTTTAATAGATGTAAAGATAAATAAATACTTTTTAATTCATAATGTGATATAATAATGCACGACAATATTTAATTACTTATAAAGTACACATTCACCTAAATTAAAGTTTATTAAATTTGATTTGTCTGCACCATAAATTAACAATCCTGTAAAACTATTGCCTTCATTTGTGAAGCCAGGTATAGCTATTATTAGGTTATTAGGAGGTTATTGGGAGGCTATTAAGAGGTTATTAAGAGGTTATAGGACAATAAGAGTAGAAGAAACTAGGTCTCCAGCAAGCTAGCAAGCGTGTGGGATGAACAAGGAACTGGGTATACATTTGTTCATGTGCGATTAATGGCTGTATAGTGAGTTGAAAGACTAGATTAACTTACTTTCCATTGCAAGTGTTTCAAACTTGTATTGCTGCGTACAAATGTATTAATAATTAGTAATAATGTAGTTGTATATGAACCGAGTGTGTTTATTTGGTCTTAGTTATTAATAATAATAGTAAGCATTCACTCTGCAGCTAGCACCAAGTGCCCCTCCCCTTCAAGACGATGATGAGGTTGGAGAACTTCCTGCAGGATGGGAGAGACGCACTGTGAGCAGCCATTGTTGGGTGGTGGTTATCATCTGGGTGGGTGTGGTTATCAACTGGGTGGGTGTGATTATTGCTGTAAAGGGAATAAGTGTGATCATCAACTATCTGTAATAATCAATATCTTTAATCGAATCAATCCTTTTAAATGACCAATCTTTGTAATAATTAGTATCTTTAATAATAAATCATTTTAATGACCAATCTCTGTAATGGTCTTTCCTCAGGACTTCAACGGCCGCTCCATTTTTGTGGACCATCACACTCGACAGGTGTCAGTGAGGCGTCCAGGCAGGCAGGCCAATGAAAAGGCAGTTCATGCAGAGGATGGACAGCTTTGAGGTGAGTGTTGGGGTGTGTGATCCTGCACAACCTACACAAGGGGTGCCATTTGTTATCACAGGTGATTGGCTCTAGTCCCACCTCCCCTCAAGTGAGTTGAGCTGTGTTGGCAGATGTCAGGTCACTCTGCTTTTATTCTCGTACCAGCAAGCGACCCCAACTGCTCCGGAAATGCCAGTGTCTCCTTGGCCTCTGGTGACTACTCCTCCCCAGTCCAACTCCCAACCTGTGGCAAACACCCTGCCCCCTCAACGCTCGGTGACCCCACCCCCTCAACGCTCGGTGACCCCCACCCCCTCAAGGCTCGGTGACCCCACCCCCCTCAACGCTCGGTGACACCACCCCCTCAAGGATCGGTGACCCCACCCCCTCAACGCTTGGTGACCCCACCCCCTCAAGGCTCGGTGACCCCACCCCCTCAAGGCTCGGTGACCCCACCCCCTCAAGGCTCGGTGACCCCACCCCTCAAGGCTCGGTGACCCCACCCACTCAAGCCCTCCCGTATCGTACTGCCTCAGGGCAAGCTGAACTGACTAGTCCACCAGTGGCATCTCCATTGCCTGTTACCTCACCATCCTCACCTACTGTGACCACTCCCACTGGGAACTCCACCCCTCAACCAACCGCAACCACTTCCCCTCAGGTCTCACCCCCCCCAAGGCTCTGGTACCCTACCTCCCCAAGGCTCTGGTACCCTACCTCCCCAAAGCTCTGGTACCTCATTGGGTTCCATGTTGTCTTCTCAGGTAGGCATTAATAAGGGTTTACAATGGTCACATTATTGCATTGCATATTATAATTGTGAGGGATTGGGTAGACTCTTTGACACCATAGCCACCAGCAATTGAGTAGACTCTTTGACACCATAGCCACCAGCAATTGGGTAGACTCTTTGACACCATAGCCACCAGCAATTGGGTAGACTCTTTGACACCATAGCCACCAGCAATGGGTAGACTCTTTGACACCATAGCCACCAGCAATTGGGTAGACTCTTTGACACCATAGCCACCAGCAATTGGGTAGACTCTTTGACACCATACAATTGGGTAGACTATTTGAAAAAGGCGGGTACTTGAATTGACAAATATCTTCATGGTTGTGTTGGGAGGGAGTTCCATTTTGGTATGAGTACATCCTCATTCACAATGTTGGAGGTTTTTAGCTAGAAGTCTCTGACTGTGTCCACATGTGTTCAAACATAGAAGCACATGATCATGTCAAATAGAGCCTGCGATATTCAAGAGATTCGATGTTGTATTAAGCCATCACCATCACCTGTACTTGCCATATTAGCTCATTGACAAACATGACAGGTGAAGTATCTTTGAACATGCTCTTTAGCATCCAAGAGTTCCACGATTACTATGTACATGATCACTGGTAATAGGTATAGATTACTGGTATTACTAGGAGATTACTAGTATAATAGGAGATTACTGGTATGATAGGGAGATTACTGGTATAATAGGAAAATTACTGAAGAATACAAGTATTGTAATGAGAGCTGTATACTATAGAACTTTTGGATTTGCAGGTTAATAGCCCCAAAAGGCAGGTGTCAGGACCATTGTTCCCATGGTTACAAGCCTATTTACTTTAGCCTTGTATTCTTGTCTTTCATTTCTCTCCTTCAGTCAGACCTTCCACCTGGCTGGGAGGCAAGGACAGCACCAGATGGGCGTGTCTACTACATGGACCACAACACCAGGACCAGCACATGGACCAAACCTCCTCCTCCCACTCCAACTCCAACGGACAGTGCTCGGAGACAGTCCAGTGCTGATTCGTTGCCGGTACAGACTGCAGTGAGTCTGAGGGTGTGGTTGTAGGTGACTGGTCAGGGCTTGGAGTAAGCCACTGGCGCTTCAGCGCATAGCGCCAGCCCCTATGGGGCCTGATACCGTCGACACCGAATACTATTTTTAAAAAGGAATTGATTTGATAAATCTCCCATTTTTCTCATAACATACCATTCAGTGCAGCTGCGAAGGAACACAGCATATTAAAACATTGCAAATAGCCTTAATAGCCTTAATAAATATTAATAGCTTTACAGGAATACACAAAACAAATAATAATAATAATTACTGTTACATATACATCAATAATCATTACAATCACTGACAACAAACATGCCATAAACACACTAAACCCTACCCACACACCAATTCACACTGTGAAGGCTACCTTCAACTCATGTCCTCTGCATGCTGCAACCTTGACCGGGCGAGCAAGGCTCTAGCATTGCATTGAGCTAGGGTTGAGGTTAGGAGGGGACGGTAAGCATGAAGTCAAAGGAAGCTGACTTGACATGGGAGATGAATAGCTTTAATAAATATTAATAGCCTTAACAAATATTGATAGCCTTAACAAATATTGATGGTCTTAACAATATTAATAGCCTTAACAAATATTGATAGCCTTAACAAATATATGTAAGTCTTAACAAGTATTGATACCTTAATAGCATAGCACTTTAGATGTACCAAATAATAGTTAGTGGGCTTGTAATTGTTCCTCAATGTAATTAAAATGTGGTTATCAAATCATTTAGGGTTAATCAGGCTATGACAAATCATGTTCATACCATCAAAGCATTGAAAATCAATGATATACTTTGGTGACCAGCTTAGCTAGCTGTAAAAGCACATGGCTCTAGATATAAGAACCATTTGTATGTAGCCCACGTCATGTGCCAATCACACTCGGTTCGGCAAGGAGGGAACCAGCAACTAGATTCATATTGTGGTTATGCGCTATGTTAGGTGACCTTACATTGCTATGCAGTGCGCCCTAACGTAATAAATTGCAGTTGCGGAACCCAGCTAGCGATTCGATACTTCTGCTGCTGTAAGGCCAGAAGAGAGCTAACAATGCAATTCGAACAAAGAGAAGTGTAGTAAACAATAACCAACCAGAGTAGTAAACAATAACCAACCAGAGTAGTAAACAATAACTAACCAGAGTAGTAACAATAACCAACAGAGTAGTAAACAAAACCAACCAGAGTAGTAAACAATAACTAACCAGAGTAGTAAACATAAACAATAACTAACCAGAGTAGTAAACAAGAGTAGTAAACAATAACCTAACCAGAGTAGTAAACAATAACCAACCAGAGTAGGTAAACAATAAACTAACCAGAGTAGTAAACAAACCAACCAGTGTAGTACACAGCTGGGTAGAAATCAGTTGCCGACGTTGAGTCTATACTACTCTGGTTGGTTATTGTTCATTACACTTCTAATGCCCCGTGCGGCACCTCCTAGCACACTGCGACCATAGATTGTTAGCTCTCTTATGTTTACAAGCACACTCATAGGCGTCGGAAGGTCATAATACCTGGGGGGGGCGCAACTTAATTATTTCATTAAACGTACACAAATTGAAATATAATACTATACTGAGTAAAACGATTGCAGTTATCGAATCTCAGTAAAAAGTAAGTCAATCACAGGAAAAAAACGCGCCGAATCACTTTATGATTTTCAAATGATTTGTCACTTACATTCTGTTACAGAATGTTTACATTATGTTACAGTCTGTAAACATTCTGTAACATAATGTAAGTGACAAATCATTTGAAAATCATATAGTGATTCGACGCGTTTTTTTCCTGTGAATATATGCCAAAGAATTCTTTTCTGTGTCATTCGCGGGTTGCAAAATCTTTCATTACGAGATGTAAGTCTATCGCGTCTGTCTTTTCTTTGTGACAATGGAGTAGAACGACGTTATTGAGTTTTTCCTGGGTCATTGTTGAACGAAGGTATGTTTTAACCCGTCTTAAGGCTGTGAAAAAGACCTTTCTGCTGTTGCAGTCGTTACAGGGATTGTTTAAAAATATCCTAACAAGTTTATGCACTTCTGAAAACATCGCGAGTGTTAATGGCGATGTTTTTTAGTATGTCTGCCAGTACCCGAACATTTGTAACACTTTTCAGATGATCGTACGGTGATATTTCTTGATCTCATTGACCAAATCAGGAAGCATCGCTATTTGCCTCAACAATTTTTCCCGTCTAAGTCTTTCGCATAAAACTTCAAAGCGTTTTCATCAATATTGCCATTTTCAACGTCACTAACCATGTTTGTGGCTTTAAGCAAGGTTGATTCGATCTGTAATGGAATTCGTAGAGATTCCTGACTAAATCATTGTGACAGTTCTAGCACAATTATGTCGATTACTTCAAAGTAGGTCTTTCTATAATAATCTTCAGGCGTCTCAAACACATGAGACTCAGAGCCATCATCAATCCTTTTAGGAGGGCGTCGTTTACGAGCGAGACAGGTGCATCCGTGAGATCTTTTGATCCTTCAAATACCTTTTTATAAAACACACGGAAAGCTTCATCCGATCGTTGTCGTTGTAGATAAGATTTTGCAGTATCTGCCTGTTGCAATGCGTCTTGCAGAGTTGTGCTTTTGCCCTGCAGTAATAATGACACTTCCTCTGTCACAGCAACACAAGGGTAACACAGCTCTAGACCAAAATAGGTTTGAAATTTCTGAAGCTGAGCCAATACCCCTCCCGCTCATCGTCATGGCTAGAACCATTTATTTCTTCAAATGCTGTATTAGTGCTTGCTAGTTCTCTATAACGGGACTCTATTGCACCTGTTCTCACTGTCCATCGAGTAGGACAAGAGGTTTGATCCATGTGAATTGGGGATTAGAGCTCATTTTTACATTTATTGAAAACAAGACTGCGTTTTTTGGAGAATAATTGTATAGAGTTTGTGAGATTCGCCAATCAAACCTAAACAATCGCGAACTATCGTGTCAGCATCTTGCAGGACAAAGATTTAAGCAGTGAGCAAGCAATGTACCCTCGATTGCAGATGGTTCCTCTTTCTTCAGTGTGTTGCAACTCCGGTAGGTGACCCATCATGGTTGAAGCACCATCATAAACCCTGGCCACGACATTGCGAAAGAGGTAATGAACAACGAATTAAAACGTCTTTAATTGCCGTAGTCAATGTGTTTGCATCTGTCTTTTCTACGTGCATAAGACCAATCAGATCTTCATGAATTACGAACTCTGCGTCAACCCATCTTATGCAAATTGCCAATTGCTCATGATTACTTACGTCCCGCGTTTCATCAGCTAAGACAGAAATACACCGACTTCCTCAGTAACGCTCTTAACAAATGGTGCCCCATTAGTAGCACACATTCGTTAACGATGTCGACAGACAGATAGGTTCCATTATTGATCCAGTCTATAAAACTTGCATCACCACTGGCGTAAAGGTGAAGGAGTTGTCTCAAATTACCTTCCTTTTCATCATGTCCTCTTATTGCTAATCCTTGGCGTAACAGCACTCGTAAGCAGGAAAGTTCCTTTAAAAACATGTCTCTCCTGTTTGCTTGAATCTTCTGTGCTGCTTCTTGTAGTTGTGAGTGTATACTAGGCATGCGTCATCTCTTCATTTTAACCATTGCTTCTTTATGACCTTCACTTACCTGATGCGTTTCAATTTTTTCTCTAGCCTTCTTCCAGTTGTTAAAACCATCTCTAGTAAATGCTAATTCCAAATTTTTGCTTAGAACGAGTTCACCACGCGCCTCACATTGCCTGCAATAGAAACAGAAGACACTATTTCTTGTTGTGCACAACGTAAAGCCATGGGAACTCCTCATACCACTTCTTTGAAAGGAACGACACTCCTCATTTTTGCCTACTTTTCTTTTTTTGCGAGTAGCACGTAGTACTTCCTCACCTGTTGGCTGGTACGGATCGTGTTGGAGAACGCAACACTGTGCAAAGCAAGTGAGGGTGCTAAAGGCTGGCTACTGATTGTATCGCAGAAATTAGAGTTGGTAGATACAGAAAGCATTTGGTCAGAATGAGATGGGTCAATGGCGATAGAGGTGACATAGTCATAGATGATGCACCTAATAATCAGACGATGCCGAACTATACGGTACTACAGATGAGGTTGAAGTGGATAGAATGATACTGAGAGAATCAGAGGCTGTGACATTATTTAATTCAGTTGCCGTAGTGGTCCCTGACGGAACATCGAGTCTCGTTGCAGAGGTACTGCTCGACGTGAGAATTGAAATGGTCATCACATGTCTTTTGGGGGAAAAAGTCGGCAATATGCCTTTGGCGTTTCATGACATTAAGATTTCTGGATTTGATTTGACGAAGCTTTGGACCTTGATACCTAAGAAATTAGCAAATTAATTAATTGATTTCGATTTTGTCATGTACGGCGTAGGCACTATTTATGTTGTACTCACGCGCATCGACTTTGCGTTTCGGCATATAATAATGTGTTCATAAAAGTGGGGGGGGGGGGGGCGGAAAACTCAATGCGCCCCCTCTTAGTCAAACCTGGGGGGGCTTTAGCCCCCTCTGCCCCCCCGGCTCCGACGCCTATGCAGTGACACGCTAAGCTTACAGCCTTCTACGAAAAGAATCGCAACCGCAATTCATTACGTAAGATACCTGTATAAACCACGTAATTTTACGCAATGTAAGCCACTGATTAAGTTAAGTTTTACAGTTATTGCCACAAAATGATGCCTTGCACTGCTGTCACGTGAGCACCGTTAACAGGGCGCAGACCTTCCACCTGGCTGGGAGGCAAGGACAAGCACCAGATGGGCGTTGTCTACTACATGGACCACAACACCAGGACCAGCACATGGACCAAACCTCCTCCTCCTACTCCAACTCCACGGACAGTGCTCGGAGACAGTCCAGTGCTGATTCATTGCCGGTACAGACTCTGAGAGTGTGGTCGTAGGTGTTCAGATTGGGTTAAATTATTATCTGTTGTTATAATCTTGCTGCTAATTAGAACACACCGGTGATGTCCTTCCAACTCAAACTGAAGTTATCATTTATATTTGGTTCCGTTTGCTTTCACAGAACCACAGGCTAGCATCACACAGGACCCCGGACCTACCTCCAGGCTGGGAGATGAGGAGGGACCAATGATGGGCGTGTCTACTACAGGGACAACAACACCAGGACCACCACTTGGACCAAAACCTCCATCCCCTCGTGATCAGGTGCAGAGGAGTGCAAGTATGCCTCCATTGTGCAACAGGTACTGCAATGGCTTTGATTGCACATTCCAAGTCCCTTCTAACCTGTACGCTGTGCAATGTAGCTAATAAACTCTGTCTAGTGATCCATAATAGTTTAATAAACTCTATCTAGTGATCCATAATAGAAGCTACATGTACATTCATTCCTGGTCCATTTCCGTTTCTAGTCCATTTCAATTCCATTCCCATTCCTCTATGGTCCATATTTCCTTTCCATCCCATTCACCGGTTCTTTTCCATTCCCATTCTTCCACTGGATAAATTCCAATCTGTGTCCTTCCATGTATGTCCCACTTTGTTATTCCCCCCCACAGGATCTAGACCTGCCTCCTGGCTGGGAGGTGAGGAAAACCACTGATGGACGCTTCTACTACATTGACCATAACACTAAGACCACCACATGGGTGAGTATTTGTGTTGGACTGGGGACTGTTCTTCATTGTTTTCATTAATTACAGGATCATCCCTTGAAGAAGGCGACTGAAGGAACAGGACCACTTCCAGTAGGCTGAAATGTGTGCTAATTACAGGGGCTCTCCCTTAGTACTGTGTCCTCTCCATAGCCTGGCTGGGAGAGAAAGATAACACCTGATGGACGTGTGTTCTTTGTGGACCACAGTAAGCCACACCCACACACTCTATAAGTAATATATCTTGTCCAATGGTCGCCCCTAGCTACCAAGTCCACACAGTGGGAGGATCCAAGACTAATGAACAACAAGCCAGCACCTGTAAGTATCTAGTGAGTGGGTGTGGCTTGAGGTGTGGCCTCAGAGCATTCAAAACAGCCATCTTAATGACCGCTTACATAACTGCAATCTCTCATGTATGACCACACTTTTTAATAACCTCCCATTTAGAAAACTGTTTATATGGGACAGTTTCTGAGACCCCCATGTGTGGGGCAACTGTCCCCATATATGTAACTCTCATATGTTTATACCCATATATAGAAGTTAGAGTATTCCAGAAATTACAAACAGAAACTGACCAACTTCAGATCAAGGCTTTCACCTGCTGTGAGGATTTTGTGGGTTTATAAATCTTTCATTATTAAGCATTCTATTTCAGCCATCAGATGTAAGGTTGAATATTTTCTGTAAACCGCAGCTCTGTGTTGGAAGATTCCTTCACTTGTATCATGAAAGTGAAAGACCCTAACCAATTACGATTGCGTCCTAATGTTACATTTAACGGGGAGAGGGGATACGATTATGGTGGCTTGTCAAGGTACAATGAGAATGATGTGTCTTTGGCTTGTACTGATTATAGTGTCCTTCAGGGAATGGTTTCATCTGTTGTCTAAAGAGATGTTCAATCCTTACTATGGTCTATTTGAGTATGCAGCCAGGTGAGGGTACTAACACATCCAGTGTTCCTTGCTTATCAAAGTGTGGGGATATCTTGTAGTGATGACTACACACTCCAGATCAGCCCAAACTCAGGATTGTGTAACCCAGGGCATTTGGAATACTTCAAGTTCTATGGGAAGGGTGTGTGGTCTTGCTGTGTACAACAACATGATCATAGATGGTCAGTGACCTTCACCAATGGAGCTCTCACATCATGTTACTGCATCACGTTTGTAGCTTTCTTCATCCGACCATTCTACAAATGATGCTGGGAAAGAAGGTGATCTTTGAAGACATGCAGTCAAGTGGTAGGTGTGGCAGAGCTTGACATATCCGGCTCCTTACCATACTCGTCACATGACAGGATGTGGAGATGTACAACAGCTTTAAAGTACATTCTTGACAATGATCCAGAGCCTTTGTGTTTGAACTTCAGTGTCAACAAGGAAGTTTTGGGAGAGGTAAATTGTGCATTGAGAAAGTGATATTGTGTTCAGGATACTGCGCAAGAAATGGAGTAATCTTACCTGCTTAAACTGTTATTGTATATACTCCCAGAGTAACTAACTGATTAGTCTGATTCAAATATTGATTTATAAATACTTCATTTGGCTTTGTCCTTTGTGCTACGTAAGTATGCATGCAAGATCAGTTGGCTCACAGACTAAAAACCTTGTCCTGGGCTGACACATCTATTTTGGTTAGGCAGTTTTATTTTTCGTTTATATCAGGGCTTCTGTGTAATGTCTCTTGTGCATATATGTGCAGGTACAAGAAGTGGAGCTGAAGCCTAATGGGAAGGACGTCCCTGTTACTGAAGCAAACAAGAACGAATATGTGGAGTATGGAGTGTGTGTTGTGGGTAGAGCTGTAGTTTGAATTTCGGGTTGCCCCCCCTCCCCCTCCCTCCCTCCCCCCTGCTTACAGTCTTGTGATGAAATGGAGGTTTACTGATAGGATCCAGGAACAGATGAATGCCTTCATGAAGGTAGGTCTTTGTAGCAGGCTTATTAGATGGTCACTGACAGCCATGTTGTGGCCTGTACCAGGGATTTGGTGATGTCATCTCTCCCAAGCTGATCCAAGTGTTTGATGAGAGGGAACTGGAGGTAAGCTGACATGTCCCTCTCATGAGGTGGTCCTAACCCACTGTCCCCAGTACCTGATGGGAGGTCTGGCAGAGATTGATGTGGAGGACTGGAAGAAGAACACTGAATACGATGGATATACAGCTAATGACGATGTCATTGTGTGGTTCTGGAAGGTATACATGCCAAACCGTGTGGTTGTGTTTGAAGTGCTGCCATTTTGTAGGCTGTTAGTAACTATGACAACGAGATGAGAGCACGTCTGCTTCAGTTTGTGACGGGAACATCAAAAGTCCCAATGAATGGGTTTGCTGAGCTGCAAGGTATGATGTTGCATTATTTGAGTGGCAAGTACTGTGCAACATAATTACGTCATAATTACATCATAATGTCATCATTTTAGGAAGCCAAGGTCCAAGAAAATTCAGCATTAAAAGATTTGGCGCTGTCAACTCGTTTCCAAGGTCTCACACCTGGTCAGTCCAAAGCAAAATCCTCTTGCATGGTTACTTGAACTAGCATCTTGTTTCCTCAGCTTCAACCGCATTGACCTTCCTACATACACCCAGTACTACCAGCTGAAGGAGAGGCTCACAACAGCCATAGAGAACACTGAAGGCTTCTCTGGTGTGGATTAAATTGAACTGCATCCGCAAGAATGTTTATTTCCTGGATGGGATATGCATTATTGTGGGTGTTGATAACATTGGAGTGTTCTTAATAATTGCATGCAGCATGGTATTTATATTATTTGCACCAAATCACAAAAATGAATACATTGACAAACAAAGGGTAGTGCCTGATGATGGTTAGCAAATCACACAGGCACTGAATGAATGATGAGTTCATTTTTCACCGAACCGACGAGTGGTATGTGGAGTGAATTAAATGTGTGTTGGTTTTGCACCCACACACCACCTTCTGTATAATGTGCATGCATGAATGGTACTAGCCTCTGCTCCTATGTACAAAGGACTTCCCATTGCAATGCACTTCCTACAGCATGCAAACATTAAGTAAGCTGCAGGTGAACGTAGATCAACTGCTAGTGATGTAGTGTGATCAGTTAAAGTCTACAATGTTGCAGCAGCATTAAAAATAACTGTTCCATGGTATTCACTAACTACATCAAGGTTTGAATTCGTGTATCAATTTTCCTGTTCAAGTGTCTGCATGCTTAATCTATCGCTTCACAACATCTACATGTGTTGATGTATGGTTAGCAGACTCTGATAGCTTCAGAGGAAGCATTGGAATGCTGCCTTTCAAGTGTTTCCTCTGATGCCAACAGAATCCGATATATATATACATTAATTTTACAGATAGTGTTAGCACTTTCTTATGTCTTGTATCAGCTTTCCAATTTCCTAAACAGTGGAAACTTCCTTTGCTCTGTGAATAGACTGCTTACATATGATCAGTTGTATCTTGTGTTAGTTTTTCAAGTGGTAGAGGTTCAAATGTCTGAGTAAATTATCATGGAGAAGGTTGCAGGAATTGTGAACGTAGTGGAGGTTGTGGTGATTATCAGCTGCATTGTGAAGCTTGAAGATGCAGAGGTTGGGAAGTAGTGTGGGGATCATGGAGCTTGAAGATGCAGAGGTTGGGAAGTAGTGTGGGGATTATGGAGCTTGAAGATGCAGAGGTTGGGAAGTAGTGTGGGGATCTGAAGATGCAGAGGTTGGGAAGTAGTGTGGGGATCTGAAGATGCAGAGGTTGGGAAGTATTTTGGGAAGTAGTGTGGGGATTGTGGAGCTTGAAGATGCAGAGGTTGGGAAGTATTCTGTGGAGATGTGGGGATTGTGGAGGTTGTTGTGATGTGAAGATCATCAACTGTGGCAGCTTTGTGCTCGAAATTGGCAATATACACTCACAACACTCATGCACAAATATTAATGGTGTTTCAATATGGCAGTCCAATTGTTAACGAGGCTTCAGGTACTATTGCCTTCATTTGTGAAACCAGGTATAGTTATTAGAAGGTATAAGAGTAGAAGAACTAGGTCTCCAGCAAGCTAGGAAGCGTGTGGGATGAACAAGGAACTGGGTATACATTTGTTCATGTGCGATTAATGGCTGTATAGTGAGTTGAAAGACTAGATTAACTTACTTTCCATTGCAAGTGTTTCAAACTTGTATTGCTGCGTACAAATGTATTAATAATTAGCAATAATGTAGTTGCCGAGTGTGTTTATTTGGTCTTAGTTATTAATAATAATAGTAAGCATTCATTCTGCAACTAGCACCAAGTGCCCCTCCCCTTCAAGACGATGATGAGGTTAGAGAACTTCCTGAAGGATGGGAGAGACGAGTCATCTGAACAATGCGTTCTAATCAGTTGAAGTAATCAAACATGTCATGTATTTGTGCAGCAAACATTTGCATGCATGCATGCATGCATCGCGATCCACATATTTCTTACTTACACTGTCATGTAGAATTCATAACGGTTGTGTGTATATGCATGTATGCACATATGAACTAGCATGGCGTCCAAGAGTTAAGTTTAAACCTTCTCCGCCCCCTCCTCCTCCCCCCTCCCATATACGTCTGCCACTGAAATTCATCGCTCGAGCGATGCTTTAATTTTGCACACACCCCTTCTATGAGTTGCATATCTCTTGGAAACAACAGCAGCAATGGTGCGTCCCGCTCATGTCTTGCATGCGTTGCGATTTTGTTTTGAATATCACATGTTTTCTTTTTTTGGCAGCGACTCCATCTCTTCATAAACTGCGCCCAGGGATTAACAAAGGCAAGGAAAGACATCCTTGGATTGAAGTAAGCAATAATAATGGTGCTGGTTGGCTGGGCGGGTGCAGTCTTTGTGTGCGTTTACCTCCCCCACCGCCCTTCACTCGCATGCAGTGAGAAGTATGTGAGGATGAAGCTCTTTGATAAGTTGGCGGCGAGGCGCGAGTGGACGCAATCGAACACATTAGTGTCGGACAAAGATCGAAATAAGACCAAGGTACCCCGCCCATTTGCTCCTCCCCCTCTACTGCCAATGTGCACGCGCATGGGGAATGTTCGTATAACCAGTTGCTCGACCTTTTTTTCCAGTCACGTAATCCTACCTTCAACTACTACAGTTGCATCAATGTAGGTTCAAAGTCCCTTTTATCGTGCTTTAGTACCAACAACAGTATCGATAGGTCCCAGATGACGATTTCAGCATCATTCTGGATGTGTGCTTCTCTTCAATGGTAAGAAAAGAGGAAAGTATATTTGGTTTGTACAGTGACATTGTGTCCTCGACAGACAGGTGATGGAGTCTTAGGAAGACAGTACCTTCATTTTGGTGCCAACGACCGTACGCCTGAGGTATGGTGGAAATGAATCGTACTAAATCCAGCACACTTCACTATTCTTTAAGAATAGTTCTGTCTCAGATTATTTTCAGTCAGTCAACTTAGATTGGGCTGTCCTAAATAGTATGCGCAATTGTTTTAATATCAGAGCCAATTTCCCTCTGTTCATTTTAATATGCAGCATTGATATATGTTTTTGTATCTTCCTATTCATTCAACATGTCCACTCCCTCCACTAAACTACTACACTACACTCCCTCCACTACACTCCCTCCACTACACTCCCTCCACTACACTCCCTCCACTACACTCCCTCCACTACACTCCCTCCACTACACTCCCTCCACTACACTCCCTCCACTACACTCCCTCCACTACACTCCCTCCACTACACCTCCCCCACTACACTCCCTCCACTACACTCCCTCCACTACACTCCCTCCACTACACTCCCTCCCTCCACTACACTCCCTCCACTACACTCCCTCCACTACACTCCCTCCACTACACTCCCTCCACTACACTCCCTCCACTACACTCCCTCCACTACACTCCCTCCACTACACTCCCTCCACTACACTCCCTCCACTACACTCCCTCCACTACACTCCCTCCACTACACTCCCTCCACTACACTCCCTCCACTACACTCCCTCCACTACACTCCCTCCCACCACTCCTCCACTACATCCCTCCATACACTCCCTCCACTAACTCCCTCCACTACACTCCCTCCACTACACTCCCTCCACTACACTCCCTCCACTTATTATATTCATCACTAGTTATCCGAATTTGGCATCAATACAAGACATGCATCAATTGAACAGATGAGATGAGACACAAATGAAGTATTTGGTGAAAATCAGAACTCGTGTAGTGGATGAGCACGACACAAATGTGCTAAGAAGGTTAGTGTGACAATGAATTAAGATACAGCCCACTATGGACAAGGTTGCATAAGGGGAGCCTGGGGACAAGCGAGGAGACCACAGGGGTTGCATAAGGGGGGCCTGGGACAAGGGAGACCATAGGGTTGCATAAGGGGAGCCTGGGGACAAGGGAGACCACAGGGGTTGCATAAGGGGGGCCTGTGGACAAGGGAGACCACAGGGGTTGCATAAGGGGAGCCTGGGGACAAGGGAGACACAGGGGTTGCATAAGGGGGGCCTGGGACAAGGGAGACCACAGGGGTTGCATAAGGGAGCCTGGGGACAAGGGAGACCACAGGGGTTTGCATAAGGGGAGCCTGGGACAAGGGAGACCACAGGGGTTGCATAAGGGGAGCCTGGGGACAAGGGAGACCACAGGGGTTGCATAAAGGGAGCCTGGGGACAAGGGAGACCACAGGGGTTGCATAAGGGTAGCCTGGGGACAAGGGAGACCACAGGGGTTGCATAAGGGGAGCCTGAAGACAAGGGAGACCACAGGGGTTGCATAAGGGGAGCCTGGGGACAAGGGAGACCACAGGGGTTGCATAAGGGGAGCCTGGGGACAAGGGAGACCACAGGGGTTGCATAAAGGGAGCCTGGGGACAAGGGAGACCACAGGGGTTGCATAAGGGGAGCCTGGGGACAAGGGAGACCACAGGGGTTGCATAAGGGGAGCCTGGGGACAAGGGAGACCACAGGGGTTGCATAAGGGAAGCCTGGGGACAAGGGAGACCATTGCACATAGGTATCCAATGAATGTATAGAGTCTGATATCACTGACATATCAATGGCGGAATTGTGCACAAATAATACTGTTGGAATCTTTCATTTAAAAATCTTCACAGAACATTAGGCAAACAACAACTTGCTGAATTATCAACATACCTCCAAGAGCCTTAAGCATCAGTTGTTTACAGT
>JABACO010000009.1:986884-991884 GCA_013339895.1 Ephydatia muelleri | reverse complement strand
CTGGGGGTGTGGCATGTGTGCAGGAGCTGGGGGTGTGGCTTGTGTGCAGGAGCTGGGGGTGTGGCTTGTGTGCAGGAGCTGGGGGTGTGGCTTGTGTGCAGGAGCTGGGGGTGTGGCTTGTGGGGGTGTGGCTTGTGTGCAGGAGCTGGGGGTGTGGCTTGTGTGCAGGAGCTGGGGGTGTGGCTGTGTGCAGGAGCTGGGGTGTGGCTTGTGTGCAGGAGCTGGGGTGTGTGGCTGTGTGCAGGAGCTGGGAGTATGGCTAGTGTGCAGGAGCTGGGGCTAAGCTTGTGTGCAGGAGCTGGGGGTGTGGCTGTATGCAGGAGCTGGGGGTGTGGCTTGTGTGCAGGAGCTGGGGGTGTGGCATGTGTGCAGGAGCTGGGGGTGTGGCTTGTGTGCAGGAGCTGGGGGTGTGGCTTGTGTGCAGGAGCTGGGGGTGTGGCATGTGTGCAGGAGCTGGGGGGTGTGGCTTGTGTGCAGGAGCTCAGGGTGTGGCTTGTGTGCAGGAGCTGGGGTGTGGCTTGTGTGCAGGAGCTGGGGTGTGGCTTGTGTGCAGGAACTGGGGGTGTGGCTTGTGTGCAGGAGCTGGGTGTTGGCTTGTGTGCAGGAGCTGGGGGTGTGGCTTGTGTGCAGGAGCTGGGGCTAAGCTTGTGTGCAGGAGCTGGGGCTAAGCTTGTGTGCAGGAGCTGGGGGTGTGGCTGTGTGCAGGAGCTGGGTGTGTGGCTTGTGTGCAGGAGCTGGGGGGTGTGGCTTGTGTGCAAAAGCTGGGGTGTGGCTTGTGTGCAGGAGCTGGGGGTTGTGGCATGTGTGCAGGAGCTGGGGGTGTGGCTTGTGTGCAGGAGCTGGGGGTGTGGCTTGTGTGCAGGAGCTGGGGGTGTGGCTTGTGTGCAGGAGCTGGGGTGTGGCTTGTGTGCGGAGCTGGGGGTGTGGCTTGTGTGCAGGAGCTGGGGGTGTGGCTTGTGTGCAGGAGCTGGGGGTGTGGCTTGTGTGCAGGAGCTGGGGGTGTGGCTTGTGGCAGGAGCTGGGGGTGTGGCTTGTGTGCAGGAGCTGGGGGTGTGGCTTGTGTGCAGGAGCTGGGAGCTGTGGCTTGTGTGCATACCCCACCTTCCTGCACTAGGCATGGAAAAGCATGTAGTGTTAAAAGGCAGGCTTTATCTAGGATAGGTCACGCCTTTCCCCCTTCCTGTAATCCTCCATCTAAACCAACCCTAGATTGTACCCACTATGATTCCTGAGGGTATTCTTGAGAAGGTACTCACTCTAGTCTCATAGCCCTGCTATTGAAAACCTGAATTTTAGCTGACCCACCCACTGACCACCCACCACTCACCTGCGCATTAAATTGTACTGATTTCCTGTTATGCATTAGTGGCTGGCCACACCCTTTGGGCTCTCACCCTGACCAACCGCCCATGCCACTGATCACATCGTGGTGTGGCATATCTGATTGAACCAACTGGTGACTCAATGTTACTCTTGACCCCAGGTTGGTCCAGCAATAGAGGGCAATGACTCCTGTGTCACATCTGGTCACACCCACGGGTAGCCTGTGTTACCCTTGGTCCCAGACCCAGCTTGGGAGGGCCTGCACCACTACATGTTTTAAAACCACCATGTGCAATTTGCAGTATGGCTAATTGAAAATGGGGGTTACATCTGTTGTAGCATCTGACTTCTCTTAGCAACGAAGTACTTGTAAACATCAGAGCTCATGTATGAATTACATGAACACATATGCAGAGATGTTTGTATGCAACAGCCCATGCTGATGTGTGCATCAGAGCCTGTTAATGGAGGGAGATAGAAAACTGGAGTGGTGTGTGTGTGTGTGTGTGTGTGTGTGTGTGTGTGTGTGTGTGTGTGTGGGAGGGTAAAATATTGCCATCTCAGTGTAATACATGAATGACCTCCAGGGTCCTCCACAGAGCACAAGTACTGCACCAAGTGCACCTCCCATCCAAGATGTTGAGAATGAAGCTGGAGAGATCACAGTGAGCATTATTTAGAATATGCACCAAACCCTCAACAGGCTACTTGCAAAGGCTATAAGCTTTCACGATCATCAAAAGTCTTACTATTTAGAAACACGTGATAAGCCTTTTTAATGATAAATATAATTGAGAGTATGTAACATGAATTTGGCTAAACAAGCTATGTAGATCTCCCTCCTGTACCAACCATTCACTTTTGGTGTGACTTGATCCATCTTTACCTTCATCAGGGTAGGTCGTTGAGATGATGGTTAAACTTATTAACATTTCTTCTGCATTCAATTCTCCCATGACCGCTGACCTTTCATTGTTCTAACAGGCACCTGTGGTCCCACCCCCTCAGCCCAATAGGGTCTCACTGCTGGAACTGGAAGCCTCCCTACCTTCTCTGTCCTCTCTCATATCTTCCTCAAGCAACATTACTCAGCATGGACATGTGAGTAAAACTGCCATGCTGATACCAAGAGGTGTGGCATGTTGATGATACGAGAAGGCAGTGGATGTACTGTAAGGAATGCTGTCAAAATGTTGGTGTGTGGATGTTGTTGTCATAGTTTCAAAGCAAACATAATGGGTGTGGTCAAGATTAATGATTACATCAGTGCTCACCTCCTTCCATCAACTCCATTTGCAGGCTACGGAAATACAACCAAGCGCCCCTCCTATTCAAGACGCTCAGGATGAAGTGAGCACTATTTAGATTATTATGATCGTATCCCCTCACTTTCCTGCAAACAACATCATCCCTGAACCTCAGAGAGGTTGTAACAGAAAACGTGAGAACACATGTGCAGGAGCTGGGGGTGTGGCTTTTGTGCATGAGCTGGGGGTGTGGCTTGTGTGCAGAAGCTGGGGGTTGAGGCTTATGTGCAGGAGCTGGGGGTGTGGCTTGTGTGCAGAAGCTGGGGGTTGAGGCTTATGTGCAGGAGCTGGGGGTGTGGCTTGTGTGCAGAAGCTGGGGGTGTGGCTTGTGTGCAGGAGTTGGGGGTGTGGCTTGTGTGCAGGAGCTCAGGGTGTGGCTTGTGTGCAGGAGCTGAGCTGAGGGTGTGGCTTGTGTGCAGGAGCTGGGTGTGTGGCTTGTGTGCATGAGCTGGGGGTGTGACTTGTATGCAGAAGCTGGGGGTGTGGCTTGTGTGCAGAAGCTGGGGGTGTGGCTTGTGTGCAGAAGCTGGGGGTTGAGGCTTGTGTGCAGGAGCTGGGGGTGTGGCTTGTGTGCAGAAGCTGGGGGTGTGGGCTTGTGTGCAGGAGTTGGGGGTGTGGCTTGTGTGCAAGAGCTCAGGGTGTGGCTTGTGTGCAGGAGGAGAAAAGGCATGTGATGGTACAGGTTTGCTTTTAACAGAACCACAGGGCCAGCATCACACAGGACCCGGACCTACCTCCAGGCTGGGAGATGAGGAGGGCCAATGATGGGCGTGTCTACTACAGGGACAACAATACCAGGACCACCACTTGGACCAAACCTCCTCCACAACATTCAACAATGGAAGTGAGTGGGAAAGGAAGGGTTAAAAGGACAAGTGTTATCATGACAGTCCAATGGCTCAAGTGATTGGTTTCAACATTCAAGGTGTTAAAGGGTGTTAGTATAGCATTTCAGTGGACAGAGGACAAAGAAAGTGTGGGGGACTCCAATACAAAATACATGTACAGGTATTGTAGTCACTCCAATTGACTAAATTGACAGGGTACATGACAAAGGAAATAGAATATTTATGTCAAAGTTAATGTTTTTTCTTCTTGCTATTGGCTAAAATGCTACTACATGTATATCACACAGGCCAATTATAGTTGCGGTTAATTATAAATTTGTGTCAACTGCAGTAAGCTGTTTGCTTTTAACAGAACCACAGGGCCAGCATCACACAGGACCCGGACCCTACCTCCAGGCTGGGAGATGAGGAGGACCAATGATGGGCGTGTCTACTACAGGGACAACAATACCAGGACCACCACTTGGACCAAACCTCCTCCGCAACATTCAACAATGGAAGTGAGTGGGAAAGGAAGGGTTAAAAGGACAAGTGTTATCATGACAGTCCAATGGCTCAAGTGATTGGTTTAATAAAAATATGACTACATCATGTGCTGGGATGGTGATATGACTACATCATGTGCTGGGATGGTAATATGACTACATCATGTGCTGGGATGGTAATATGACTACATCATGTGCTGGGATGGTGATATGACTACATCATGTGCTGGGATGGTAATATGATTACATCATGTGCTGGGGTGGTGATATGACATTAAAAGTGTCAAAGGGTGTTCTTCAAGGTGTCAAAGGGTGTTAGTAAAACCTTCAAAGGTGTTAACTAACATTCAAGGTGTTAAGTCAACATTTTAGCGGGCAGAGTAAGGAATTTAAATATAAAAACAGTGATGTAAATAAATATTGGAAGCATAACAGTACTAAGGACAGGATTTTAATAGGGAACTAATAAAATAGAGGGTGTTTATACTAAATTGACGGAGTACATTAGAAAAATCCATTCCAATATTGAAGTTAATGGTTTTCATTTCAGCTAAAATATAGCACATGTATGTATATCACACAGGCCAATTATATTTGCAGTTAGATACAAATTTGTCAGTTGCTGTGATTTGTTTGCTTTCACAGAACCACAGGGCCAGCATCACACAGGACCCGGACCTACCTCCTGGCTGGGACATGAGGAGGACCAATGATGGGCATGTCTACTACAGGGACAACAATACCAGGACCACCACTTGGACCAAACCTCCTCCACAACATTCAGTAATGGAACATGTGGATGTGAGTTAATACTTGTTTATGATGAAGGGTGAATGGAAGTGCCCGCAATGCTCCCATACTCCACCTTCCAGCACATGGCATGTCAATGCTCCCATACTTCACTTTCAAGCACAGGGCATGTCAATGCTCCCATACCCTACCCACCTTCCAGCACATGGCATGTCAATGCCCACCTTCCAGCACAGGGCATGGAAAAGCATGTAGTGTTAAAAGACAGCGTTATCTAGGGATAGGTC
>JABACO010000009.1:879384-981884 GCA_013339895.1 Ephydatia muelleri | reverse complement strand
AGTCCAAACGGACAGCCAGCATAGTGTAGCTGTGGTATAATCCATCTGGACGATGGGACTGAGGCTGAGACTTCAGTTCCCGGCTAGCACAGTTATCATCTCCATTTTCTAAGAACATGATGGCATGTTGCATAAAGCATTCCCCTGGTGACATGATGACATGTTGCATAAGCATTCCCCTGGTGACATGATGACATGTTGCATAAAGCATTCCCCTGGTGACATGATGACATGTTGCATAAAGCATTCCCCTGGTGACATGATGACATGTTGCATAAAGCATTCCCCTGGTGACATGATGACATGTTGCATAAAGCATTCCACTGGTGATATGATGACATGTTGCATAAAGCATTCCCCTGGTGACATGATGACATGTTGCATAAAGCATTCCCCTGGTGATATGATGACATGTTGCATAAAGCATTCCACTGGTGATATGATTCATTGTTGGATTGAACATTTGTGATGTAATTTGAGGATGTAATAATGTTCGATCTGCTATGCCCCAGACCTGCTGGATGGTGCTTGTAAAGCTTTTAATAACTGAAATAAATGTGGGCATTCAAATAGACCTTTTTCACGTGTGACCTACTGTGTAGTTAACATTTAAAATGACGTCGTTGACATGTAAGACCACATGCGATGACGACTAATTCTGCTTCAAAACTGAGACCCTGATGCTAAGGCTGCAAGATACAGCAGCAATATTGCCATCATTGATGGGTTGGATCCATTTTCCCACTGAGCTTGGCGATCCTATTGACTCAGCTCCCCCCATTGGATGCCAGTGATTTGTATTTGATGCTGCAAACAAACTTCATCACTTCGCAGCAAGTCTCTAGAAGCGTACAATCAGTTCGTTAGTGGCTCGGTCAAAGAAGTGCAAATGTGGAAAATAGAATCCCAGTGCCTGACAATAGCACACATAAGTACAAAAACATATGATAATGGCACATATCTTTTGTTGTAGGTAATGCATTCTAACTGGCTGAATGAAACTCCTTAGATTGTTTGGAAATAAATTCCACTTCTGCGCAAGGAAATGGATGCTGATATCAATGGCATGCTGATATCAATGGCATGCTGATATCAATGGCATGCAATGCTCTACCAGACAGACAGAGAGGTCACATCCATTGTTCAGAGTGCATTTTACAACAATTTAGTGTGACAAGCACTATTCCTGCAGCTTTATCACTAAAACCAGAGCACAGACATGTACCCGAATACTTTCTATACGAACATTGCAAACCATTACAATCCCTACATAGTGCACGTACATGAACATGGAGTTTCATGAGTTACACAGAAAGAGTGTGACGACATTGATTTTGACTGTTACCACATCAGATGTAGAACAGGTAACCGACGTCGATTAGTACAAATCTAACCTGTGGTGGTACAAGTTTCGTGCAGATAGTCACCCGCAACCATTTTGATATCAAAACGCATCATCACCTCTCACGGTAGCTATTTACGGACTATGAATAATTAATGAACGGAGGCTTAATTTGTGTTAAACTGAACCAATTTACAGATTAAAAGGACTCGGATGTTTTTTTGTGTGGGACCCGGAAGAGCTAAGGGACCTGTAAATCGGTTCAGTTTCACACATGCACGAATACATGGGTTTGCAAATCTTCTAGTTGAAATAATTCCCATTTGCTGACCTAAGTCGCAACACACATGGACACATCCAAGACTTCTAACTAAAAACCTCCAATGTTGTGATAGAAAATCCAGTTTTTCTGTTATAGAGTCATACTAAAATTGAACTCCCAGCTAAAACTTGTCAGTAGATTCTTAAATGATTGCAACCTTTTTTCATTTAATAGGTGGTGTTTAAGTTAGCGAAGCCTTTTCTTGATGAATTGAGAATCAAATCAATCAATCAATCAACCACACAATGACATCATCGGTAGGTCTGTATTTGCTGTAAAGGGTGTTATTTTTACACTCCTTTGCATCTTCTCCTCCCATCAGGTACTGGGAACAGTGGGTTAGGACCACCTCAGGAGAGAGGGACATGTCAGCTTACCTCCGGTTCCCTCTCATCAAACATTTGGATCAGCTTGGAAGGAATGACATCACCAAACCCCTGGTACAGGCCACAACATGGCTGTCAGTGACCATCTAATAAGCCTGCTACAAAGACCTACCTTCATGAAGGCATTCATCTGCTCCTTCACTCTCTCCACAAGCTCCACGTCCACTTCACCATCAGACTGTGGGGTGTGGCATCTGTAAACCACGCCCACCACAGGACAGGGGACCTACTCGACATATTCCTTCTTGTTCTTTTCGGCCACAGGGGATGTTCCTTCTGTTTGTTTTTAGCTCAATTTCCTGTATCTGTTATAGTGTGATAGTGGTTGTAATTGTTCAAAGTACAAATATGCACAATAAATAGTTAACAACCACTATATGTAGTTATAACTGAGCACTAAAAGAGGTTATTGGACTTCATTAATGTTCATTACAATAAGCTATTACATGAATGTAAAGTATTAATAAACTAAATCAAGACTAAAAATAGGTTGACAAAATGGTACATTCATTCAAATTGAACTAACTACGGTAACTTAACTTAAATATGATAGTTATCATGGAATGTGGTAATTTACAAAATTTAATTATTAAAATCTTGTAATATGGGTAGCATGATTTGGTAATTAACTAGGGAAAATATATTATATTTGTATTAAAATTCTATTTGGTTACATGATTATTAAATCCTATGTGTAGATTTGACTTGATTAATTAATTGTAATATTAATTTAATTGTATTTACTATGCATTACTTAACATGTCGGCAATCGATCTGGAATTATATGTGCACAAAGCTGTTGCCAAAATCGTGAGACTAGCATGCACACATAATCCACACACATACACATCCCCACACATACACATCCACACACATGCACATCCACACACATACACATCCGCACACATACACATCTCCACACATACACATACACACACATACACATACACACACATACACATCCCAATACATGCACATCGCCACACATGCACATCCACACACATGCACACCTGTACACAAGCTCAAAGCTCACATGAACTATGTATGATACATACCCTTCAGTAGACATATTTTCTCCAGGAAAACCCAAGATCCTTGTTGCTGACACAGAAGTGGCTCTGGGTCTTTCTCCAACACATACTTCAGATTGTTATATTCTTCCGTATCCTGTCACAGTATAATCACATGAGAGGAAGTGAGGCAGTCCCCAGCCCTTACCACTCTTCAAAGGTCACCTTCTTTCCCAGCATCGTCTTGTAGAATGGTCGGATTAAGAAAGCTACAAACATGATGAAGGACATGATGTGGGAGCTCCATTGATGAAGGTCACTGACCATCTATGATCATGTTGTGGTAGATTGCAAGACCACACACTCGCCCTATGAATTTGAAATAGTCCAAATGCCCTGGGTTATACAGCCCTGAGTTTGGACTGAGTGTAGTCATTGCTACAAGTAGGAACAAGACTTTGATAAGCAAGGAACACTGGATGTGTTAGTACCCTCACCTGGCTGCATACTCAAACAGACCATAGTAAGGATTGAACATCTCTTTAGACAACAGATGGAACCATTCCCTGAAGGAAAGGAGAAATACAATCAAAGTGATACATGAGGGCATGTAGCTAACAAACATACTGATCGGAAGACACACACACACAGACACACACACACACACACACACACACAAACACATATATTACACACACACATATGCACACGCACATATGCACACACACATATACACACACACATATACACACACACACAAACACACACACACATACACGCAACACAACACACAAAGCAAACACATACCTGGACAGTCCACCGTAATCATATCCTCTCTCCCCATCAAACTTCACATCAGGTTTCAGGTGGAACTGCTGGACATCCTTCACATTCATGATGGTCCTGAAGGAATCCTCCCACAAGTTGTTGCGATGGACAGGAATGGTTAGTCGTGCCGTGCTTGTCTGTGTGGGGAAGGTCATATGACGCAGTATGGTGTCATGTATCCTTTAGGACTGAGTGTCACATGACAGAAAGTGTTGTAGAGTGGGAGTCACATGATACATCAGTAGAACCACATGACAATACTAATTGAGAGTCATGTGATACAGCATATAGAGGCTGAGGTCACATGATCAGGGTGTGGGGGGGGGGGAGGCCAAGTGACAAGGCTTCCATGTTATCAACTTACATTTGAAGGTAGTTTGATTCTGAAATTAACCAACTTATGCGTGTAGTTCCTGAACTGATGTGTATGTGTGTTGTATGTCATGATGATGTAATGGTATAACAAAAGCCACTAACAAGCAGCTGGTTTGTTCTTAGTCTCTAGTCTTGGATCCTCCCACTGTGTTGACTAGTGTCTTGAAGGGAGGGGGAGGAGGGAGAGGGAGAGGGGAAAGAGGAGGAAAGGAGGGAGAGGAAATAGGAGGAGAGGAGGGAGGGAGAGAGAGGAGGAAAGGAGGGAGAGGAAAGCGGAGGAGAGGAGGGAGAGGAGAGAGAGGAGGGAGAGGAAGAGAGGAGGGAGAGGAGAGAGGAGGGAGAGGAGAGAGGAGGAGAGGAGTAAAGGAGGGAGAGGAAAGAAGAGGAGAGGAGGGAGAGGAGAGTGGAGGAGAGAAGGAAAGGAGGGAGAGGAAAGAGGAGGAAAGGAGTGAGGAGGGAAAGGAGGGAGGGGAAAGAGGAGGAAAGGAGTGAGGAGGAAAGAGGAGGAAAGGAGGGGAGGGGAGAGAGGAAGAAAGGAGTGAGGGAATAGTGACCACATATTTATGTAAGCAGAGGCACTTACTGTGGTCTATAAAATATGTACGTCCATCAGCAGTTAATTTATGCTCCCAGCCAGGCTGAGGATTCAAAAGGTTAAATTGTTTTATCCATTTAGACAGGTACATACAGGAAGTGGGCCGAGTATGTCATGTATCTTTGTTCGAGGATGTACCTGTAGGGAAAAAATTGTCAACTTATGGCCTCTCTGATCATGTGACTACAGGTTGCTCACAAGACTTGCTCACCTGACCCCACCTGACACCCCCAATGCTCACCTGACCCCACCTGACACCCTCCCAACAGGTGGTAATCTTATTGATGTGGTCCACATAATAGACGTTCCCATTGGGGTCAGTCCTTGCTTCCCAACCATTTGGAAGGTCTGGCTCCTACAGGGAAAAAGGAATTACTAACTCATCACGTGGTAAACATGGGAAGTAGTAAAGGAAACAATGATGGCAAAGAAGCAGAGTTCACTCACCTGAGTTACTTGAAAGGAAGAACCCCCTTGGGAGATGGAAGAGGAGGTTCTTTGAGGATTAACTGTCCCCTGGGTGTGGCTTCCAAAGGTATAACCTCCTGGGATGTGGCACCCTTGGATATGGCTGTGGCCCCATGGGGTGTGACTTCCTAGAGTGTGACCCCGTGGGGTGTGACTTCCTGGGGTGTGGCCCTGTGGGGTGTGACTTCCTGGGGTGTGGCCCCGTGGGGTGTGACTTCCTGGGTGTGGCAACCTGATGTGTGGCTCCCTGGGGTGTAGCTCCCTGGAGTGTGGTTTCCTGTGTTGTGATTCCACGAGGTATATTATGGAGCTGTGGGAGTGGTGACATTGGTTCCCTGAGTCCCCATTGCAGTAGATGCCATTTGAGAGTTTGGTCTTCCGAGTGTAACTGTCCTTTGGGTAGACTGCTGGAGTCTTGGATCTTCCCAATGTGTGGTCTTGTCATCTAGGGAGAGGGAGAGGGAGAAAGAGGGAGGAGAGGAGAGGGAGAGGAAGGAGAGGGAGAGGGAGAAGAGGGAGGGAGAGGGAGGAGAGGGAGGAGAGAGGAGGAGAGGGAGGAGAGGAAGAGGAAGGAGAGGGAGGAGAGGAGAGGGAGAGAAGGAAGGGAGGAGAGGAGAGGAGAGGAGAGGCGAGAGGGAGAGAGGAGGAGAGGGAGGAGAGGAGGAGAGGAGAAGAGGGAGGGAGAGGGAGGAGAGGGAGAAGAGGGAGGAGAGGAGGGGAGGGAAGGAGAGGGAGGAGAGGGAGGAGAGGGAGGAGAGGGAGGAGAGGGGGAGAGTGAGAGAGAGGGAGGAGAGTGAGGGAGCGGGAGGAGAGTGAGGGAGAGGAGGAGAGTGAGGGAGAGGGAGGAGAGTGAGGGAGAGGGAGGAGAGTGAGGGAGAGGGAGGAGAGTGAGGGAGAGGGAGGAGAGTGAGGGAGAGGGAGGAGAGTGAGGGAGGAGGGAGGAGAGTGAGGGAGAGGGAGGAGAGTGAGGGAGAGGGAGGAGAGTGAGGGAGAGGGAGGAGAGTGAGGAGAGGAGGAGAGGAGGGAGAGGTAGGAGAGTGAGGGAGAGGGAGGAGAGTGAGGGAGAGGGAGGAGAGTGAGGGAGAGGGAGGAGAGTGAGGGAGAGGAGGAGAGGAGGAGAGAGGGAGAGGGGAGAGGGGAGGGAGAGGGAGAAGAAAGAAATGCAAGGAGAGTGAAGGGGAGTGTGAGGAGGGAGAGTGAGGGGGAGGAGATGGCATGGTATGGGAGAGGAGATGAGATTATTCTCATCTTGGACCCTACTGTGATTAATAAACAGCAGACGACCACCAGAGAATATTCTTCTCTCCCAGCCAGGCTGCCATGGGGGAGTGGTTTCACATTTAAATACATCAATGAAGGGTTAGACCATCAGCCATTACCAGCAAAGGACCCAGAGTGTCTAGAGGCATGGGAGCTGCTACTTGTGTGCAATACCACCAGCCTGTACCCCCGGGGGGCCCCCCTGGACTTACAAGACTTACAAGACAAGTCTCAATGATGACCCACATGTACTGGTATGTCCTTTGGAGACATTATTTATATTTTTCCCCCTTCTTGTTGCTGCAGGCAACGTTGCACATTAATACCTGAGGAGAGGGAACACTGACTAGGATTCAGTGTTGACATAGGTATGTTTTGATGTACGCACATTCCCTTCGTTTTTGCTATGCACTGCATGCTGTAGTTTAGTTCCAGTTTGCCAATAACAATTATTGTAATAGTTAACTTTTTTATATTTCAATCATCTCATTGGTCACATAACAATACACATTCTCAGGCTGAGTTGTATGACACGCTATGGTAGGAAAGTCTTTGCATTATTGCCATTTTACAATTCATATGGTAAATTTGCATGCAAGAATGCAAAAGAGTAATGTAGTATGCGGATCAAGGTCAATGGCATGCAGATCAAGGTCAATGGCATGCAGATCAAGGTCAATGGCATGCAGATCAAGGTCAGTGGCATGCGGATCAAGGTCAATGGCATGCAGATCAAGGTCAATGGCATGCAGATCAAGGTCAATGGCATGCAGATCAAGGTCAATGGCATGCAGATCAAGGTCAGTGGCATGCGGATCAAGGTCAATGGCATGCAGATCAAGGTCAATGGCATGCAGATCAAGGTCAGTGGCATGCAGATCAAGGTCAATGGCATGCAGATCAAGGTCAGTGGCATGCAGATCAAGGTCAATGGCATGCAGATCAAGGTCAATGGCATGCAGATCAAGGTCAAGGCATGCAGATCAAGGTCAATGGCATGCAGATCAAGGTCAATGGCATGCAGATCAAGGTCAATGGCATGCAGATCAAGGTCAATGGCATGCAGATCAAGGTCAATGGCATGCAGATCAAGGTCAATGGCATGCAGATCAAGGTCAATGGCATGCAGATCAAGGTCAATGGCATGCAGATCAAGGTCAGTGGCATGCGGATCAAGGTCAATGGTATGCAGATCAAGGTCAATGGCATGCAGATCAAGGTCAATGGCATGCAGATCAAGGTCAATGGCGTAGAATAATAAACAAGATGCGCAATCGCAAACGATTCCCTCTAGACCAAGTGTATTCTCTTTTATCAAAGTTCTCTCCAGCTATTACACTTAATGACAAGAAATGAAATAACTCACACTCCCCCTTGACTAGCTAAGCTAGTCAATGAGGAAGAACAATGTATGAATAGTTGTTCATTAGCTCCTTCAGTCTATATCTTGCACATACATAGCAATACTATGAATGTCATTACATAGGCAACTCTTACCAATCCTATCGCTTGCGCCCATGGCTGCTTTTCCTGCAGCTTGTACAGAAGGTTGAGGCCAAGTGCTCCCTGCGCCTAATGCTGGACACAAACATCTTGGTCTGCTTCAGGATGGGGTGAAGCCTTACCTGCAAAACGTAAGAGACTTGGGGAGCCAGATCATGAGATACAGATCTGCTGAAAACAAACCGACCATCATTGACACTGGGATTTTAAATTAAACAACCAAACGATTAAAAAATCTCATTTCATGCATCAAGGTATAAGGAGTTTCATATAGGGATATCACACCTTGGTCCAGCGGATGAGGGTACCGGAGATGAGTCTGGTCTGGTGCACAGGGAAGGAGAAAGTGAAGCCTATGAGGTTCTCTGTGATGTTGCATTCTCTCTCTCTCTCTCTCTCTCTCTCTCCTCTCTATCTCTCTCTCTCTCTCACTCTCTCTCTCTTCTCCTCTCTCTCTCTCTCTCTCTCTCTCTCTCTCTCTCTCGCTCTCTCTCTCTCTCTCTCTCTCTCTCTCTCTCTCAATTCAATTCCGTGCTTCTAAGACTCGTACATGTACACCACACCATGTAATCCATTTGCACCATGTCATGGAGCTGAGACTAGGGTGGTGCAACTCCATATAGAAAACGAGATTGTGGTCATCCAGAGTGGCTGGACTTCCCACTCCAGGGGGTTGTGGTCATCCAGAGTGGCTGGAATTCCCACTCCAGGGGTGTGTGGTCATCCAGAGTGTCTGGACTTCCCACTCCAGGGTGTGTGGTCATCCAGAGTGGCTGGACTTCCCTCTCCAGGGGTGTGTGGTCATCCAGAGTGGCTGGACTTCCCACACCAGGGGAGTGTGGTCCACCCAGAGTGGCTGGACTTCCCACTCCAGGGGTGTGTGGTCATCCAGAGTGGCTGGACTTCCCACTCCAGGGGTGTGTGGTCATCCAGAGTGGCTGGACTTCCCACTCCAGGGGTGTGTGGTCATCCAGAGTGGCTGGACTTCCCACTCCAGGGGTGTGTGGTCATCCAGAGTGGCTGGACTTCCCACAGCAGGGAGCTCGCAGACAGATGAAGCTCACCAACCATCCACTCCTGCACTACCAGTACCTGTTAAAGTTTGACAAAGCCATGCAGAAGCTTGATGATGCACACTCCTTCATGAAGTTACACCTATGTCAGTCGCAAGCACAATGAAATGTGAACCATCGTGTGGGAGTACAGCGACCTGGAGCCTGGGAGGTATGGACTCCAAGGACTTAGGAGTACAGCGACCTGGAGCCTGGGAGGTATGGACTCCAAGGACTTAGGAGTACAGCGACCTGGAGCCTGGGAGGTATGGACTCCAAGGACTTAGGAGTACAGCGACCTGGAGCCTGGGAGGTATGGACTCCAAGGAGCACAAGTGTGTTAGACATGGTCTCGTTGGCCCACTGTTTCAGGGACAATAGTAATTGTTTGATCTTTCCAGTCAGCTGTGTGGTTTTCTCTCCTTGAGTTTGGTGATGGGGGGGGGGGGGGGGGTGGTGTATTGGTGGTGGCAGTGAGAAGGGGCAGGGGGCAGGGCTGCATTGGTGCTGAACATAAATATAAATTTCTTAGTTAAATAATAATAAATGAAATACGGACCATAATGTGACTGGCAGTCATTTTACTGTTATGCGGGGCTGGTTGCTTGTATTTGGATGAGTTCATCGCTCACTACAACACGTTCAGAAGGATAGTCCTACATTTACACAAAAGAAGCCATCAGATGCAATTGAGGTGCACCTCCTCAGTTCCATTGCTGGTAAGGCCACATGTGCTTCATTGCTGTGACATGTGCTCTCTTGAACTTTCGCCAAAATAAGTTTCAAACATTAGCTGGGAATGAACCCTTCAGTGACAAGAAGAAATGCTCTCAACCAGACATGCAATTGACCATATAAGGATTACTACTGGCAAGAATGGCTTAGCTTGATGTGGCATTCCGGGGCTGGCTGGTGTGGTTGCATATCTCGAAGTTGGCTGTGATTGGGGACAAGATTTCCACAGGTACACATCCATATGTGACGATGATGTCAACGGACACTGAGATGCCACTATTCCAATAGGTGACCAAGGTGTCTGCTGGAAAGGTTTCATTAATTTGAACCCCACCTACTTCCGACTAATAAATAATAATTGCTCACAGCTCACCATGCAAAATCGGGTACATACGCTTGAGAGCAGACTGGCAAAACAAGTTAGAAGATTTGGTTCTGTTTGTCGTTGTTATCGTCCGAGTAATTTCACATTTAAAAAGTCTTCGTAAAGTGAGTGCGCAAAGGAGAAACGGGGCTGGCGTATTAGAGACAAACTTAATGTGACTTGATAAAAGGTACAGGTTGCTAAGGAGGAACTCCTACACTGCATGTATTTCTCACCACCGTCTTGTTACTCCTGTACAGCTTGAAATGCGTGCAAACAGAGGGAGAAACGTAGATACGCCCACTACCAATGCAGCTGAGCTAAATGGCAGACCGAATCCCTCCATCTTGTGCAGTACAACGCAACTACAACGCTTCGTGGCATGCAGGTAGTATTTTATCGCTACTGCCAAATATTCGGGTCCATTGACCATAGATTGAAAGGTCTTCAATGCCTTATTTACTGTTGCATTTTGCGTGGATAGTGTTTTTAATAACTTAAACTAAATAAAAGGTAAATTGAATTTAAAAAAATCGTATTAGCCAGCCAATAACTTCAAACCGCCGAATCAAGATTAGGCGACCACTCATTTCAAATTATAAGCTAGCTCTTAAAATAATAATAAAAATAATTAATAAATTGATACAATTGCCCAGATATTCAAATGCCAAAGAGTTACCTACAAATTGCCTATTTAAAACAAAGTGCAACTTGTGATGATCATACCTGGGCGAAGCATTTTTGGGCGCCATTTAATAATATTCTTTTTCTCTCACCCGATATTCTGCATTAGCAAGGCAAATAAATGGGTCTTGGGGATACTTTGCACTGGGATACTGTAATTCTATTTACCAAATAAGAATAAGCGCATGCGCCGTTAACACCGCGAAATTTAAACCGCGTGTGCTGCCTGAAATTTCATTTTGCGTCGAAGATGATACCGCTGCAATTCTTTCAAAGTTTCCATCTCGTGTAATCCTGCACTTCGGTTCAACAAGGCGAAGAGAAGTAAGAAATGATTTGCCGTAGTGCTGCGGTATCGGTTATTTAGCGATTCTTTGAAGTCAGCAAGGTGTTGCCGCTAGACAAACGCGTATCGAAGAATAGGAATTGGGATAGTTTCCGCGTAACAATGCATATATATCTAGTACGCGAGATAGATATGTAACGCTTGCGTTGAAATGTACGGCTAATTAAGAAAAAATTCAGAGCGTTACAACTCCATGCCGGACACTCTGATTCTCAATGCGTAAGAAGCAATGTGTAGAGGACATTTCAGACTCCAGAATATATGCGCGGAAACGATCCCAATTAAAGGAATATGTAACATTGTTCACTCGAACTGATAACGAAATAAATGTCTAAATTTCAAGCCAGACTACTAGGCTATATACAAATCAGCAATAATAGTTTTTAATTACCCACCAATGGAAGTAATTTATTCACATTCCCTTCTTGACAGATTGGTCCAACCGCAAGCACGCTTTGGAGAAGCTTTGCTTGGAAGATGATGCTTGGAGATGATACGTCACGAAGGGCAATATGGTACAGTGAGAGCGTTATATCTTATTACAGGCCATAATCCAATGCCATTTGCAACACCATTTGCGCAGCATGTAACAATTAGCACGTGAGATACGTGCAATGTGCTTGTAGCAGTTCAGCGAGTGTCTACACACTGTTTGGACCCTGTGAAGACTCCTAGCAGCTCGTATTTCTGGATAATCTGTGAGCCCTCTTCCAGTATCAGTTCATTTCAATTCATCTGAATGCTTCCTCTACACTTTGAGGAATGATTAGCCGCCTTCATGGATACGGTGAACATATTTTATCAACGTCTACTCTGGACACCAGCACAACACCAGCACTCAACACCTGCACTCCAGCACTCCTGCAAGTGTGAAAAGAAAAAACCCACTGCTGATGTAAGTGTCCATGTATACATACAACATGATCATACGTAGCTTAAACGTTTCAACACAAATTTTCAATCGTGCAGTTAGCAAATAAAATGGCGGCTTCAGAGGTGGCAATATTCTTGGGATACTGTACATTGAGATACCGTAATTTTATTTACCAAACATGAAGATGCGCATGCGCCATTTTCACCGCGAAATTTAAATCACGTATTCTGCCTAAAATTTCATTTCAGTTTGCGTCGAGGGCGATATCTTGCAAAAGCTAGCACTCGTGTAATCCTGCACTTCGGTTCAACAAGGCGAAGAGAAGTAAGAAATGATTTGCCGTAGTGTGTTTTTGTGCCGCGGTATCGGTGATTCTTTGAAGTCAGCAAGGTGTTGCCGCTAGACAAACGCGTATCGAAGAATAGGAATTGGGATAGTTTCCGCGTAAAGGGGCCCAATGCATATATATCTAGTACGCGCGTTAGAAATGTAACGCTTGCGTTGAAATGTACGGCTAATTAAAAATTCAGAGCTTTACAACTCCATGACAGATACTCCGATTCTCAGTGCGTAAGAAGCAATGTGTAGAGGACATTTCAGACTCCAGAATATCAAAAAATTGAAATCTTGATAAAAACATGCGTTCATGCGCCATTTTCACCGCGAAATTTAAATCACGTATGCTGCCTAAAATTTCATTTCAGTTTGCGTCGAAGGCGATATCTTGCAAAAGCAAGCACTCGTGTAATCCTGCACTTCGGTTCAACAAGGCGAAGAGAAGTAAGAAAAGATTTGCCGAGTGTGCTTTTGTGCCGCGATATCGGTCAATTAGCGTTTCTTTGAAGTTTGACTAAGTTAGTCAAGGTGTTACTTCTAGACAAACGCACGTCATTGAATAGGAAAGAAATATGTAACTTTTTCTACTCGAACAGATAACGAAAGATGTCTAATTTCAAGCCAGACTAAAATAACTTGAAATCAGCATAAATTGTTTTTAGAATTCGTTTTTTCTGCCATTGGAAGTAATTTATTCATATTCCTTTTAATGCCTTCCTTGACAGAATGGTCCGAAATTGCAAACACGCTTTGGAAAAGCACTATCTTGATTGTAGATGATGATCGACAACGGCGACAAGGTAAGCGTATTATGAAGTCATAAACCAGTAATGCCATTTGCTAATTGTCGCAGGCATGTAGCAATTAGCACGTGAAATACGTGCTGTGTGCAGGTAGCGATTCGAATTCAGCGAGTGTCTGTCTATTCACTGTTGGGCCTTGTGAAGATTTCAAGCAGCTCTTCCTTTCTGAGTAATCGGTGAGCCCTCTTCCAGCATGAATCCGGTATTTAAACTGCTTCCTGTACACGTATGTAGAATTCACGGAATGTTGGCGTTCGTGAACATTTTTTCAACTTCTACAACCCGCATTTCAATACCAGCATTCCTGCAGGAGTGAAAAAGAAAAAAAAGGAAAGAAGAAAACCCCACTGCTGGTGTAAGTGTCCATGTATACATGCTACATAATCATGTATGCTACTTTTAAAAGTAACAGCAAATTGGGGTCAGGAAGCTCATTAAGTTATCTGTATGCGATCATAAACGTCCACGTGTTTCAGTTAGCGCATCACTTTATGCCAGAGCTCGAACTGTATTTGTATGGGCGATTTACGTGTGCGATTGACGTCATGCGCGATAAGCGGTCGAAAATGAGCGACAAGCGCGACGGAGGAGAAAAAGATGGTGTGCATTACCCACGTCTGAGCAATATATTACATTTACGGCTCGATCGGTTACTATCACAATAAACAATATTAAGTTTTCGATTGTGTGCTCTGTATAATTGCTGTTTCTTAATATTAAATGATAAGAGCGTTCACGTGGCTATTCTTTCAAGGATAGCACCACCAGCATAGAGCAGGACATATCGTTGTGTTTTTGTGCTGTGGATTCTCGCATCTATAATTGTAGTGTAGTGTAGTGTAGCGTAGCGTAGTGTAGGAATAGCCACCATTTTGTGTACATTGTGTATTCCCTTTGGTAGTGTAGTTGTGTGCTATATTAATTAATAATAAACACAATAAATATAATTTTAAATATGTATCTGTTACATAACAGTCTCGTAATACGCTAAGCGAATCGTAGGTCTAGCATCATTCAACGGTCAACTATTCCGAAGCAGCCAGCCTCCACGTGATCAGCTTCCTACTACTGTGGGATCCTCGTGCCCACTCCAGAATGAACACCATTGTGCTCATCCCACATATTCAATGCTGAATTTAAGTTGTTCAACTTGTTTGAGCTACTGCGGAGTATCTTCAGGAACTCCACGGGATCACGAGATTCACGACTTCTAGCCTTCTAACTGAACGTCTCCATGCAGCTTTAGCTCCGTAACATAACTTGAACAGGAAATACTGTGTCGTAGCTTCATCTTGATATCTTGATATCTCCTAGTACAGGGAGTGTGCTACTTGGCGACACTTGTGGTCAGGAGCTATAGCTGTGGTTTAATTCGAGCGAGAGGTACTTGCGTGAAGCTTCACGCGTGCTCTTCAATAATTTCGTCGACACTTATCTCGATCCACAGCAGGGGATATCTGGGTCTGTTACAAGCTTAATCAATAGTTTCATCATCGTCACAAGACCCTACGCTGATCACACCAGTGAGGACTATATGACTGGCAATCGCAAAGTCAGAATGCAACTAATCTCGTTCCCAGACATTCCTCAAGACTACTATTCTCTCGATGGTAAGTCCTATCTTACATATCAAACTCACCGCTTCATCGTCAAAAAAATATAATCAGTATTCTTGATTGTGAAATCAATCTCTTTATAATACACTGTAATAAATTGTACTTCACTGTGGTGTGCTTTCACCTCCATGCAGGCATGCAGGTTCCATTCATGATGGAACCTGCGAAGACTACTTCCAGCAACTATATTTACTCGATGGTAAGTCCTCTTTTTCTTATTAGAGCCTCTTGATTATTTGCGGCCTTGAATTTCGGGTGTTATTTTATCTTCATGCTGACTTGCAGCGTCCATTGAGTGTCTACCCTCTCATTGGTCGCTGCATACCAGCATGGTTTTAAAATCATACCCGTCATTCAAGGACTGTAAGTAATCAGGATAAATAGGAAAGTTTTGCTAGAAGTCTTTGCAGGGTCCAGGGAGTGGGTAGACACTCCTTGGATTCTGCTAAGATTTGTAGCAAATCTTTCCTCTAGTTTAGTGATTTTCCCATTAATTTAGAATTTTCAGATCATTTACTGCCAAGTTCTTTTACCTTCATGAAGGTATGCAGGGTCCATAGATGTTGTATGGACCCTGCGAAGCCTCCAAGCAACTTGATCGTGAGTTAACATTTATTTACAATGTGCTTCACTTTGGTGTGCTTTCACCTCCATGCAGGCATGCAGGTTTCATTGATGATGGAACCTGCGAAGACTACTTCCAGCAACTATATTTACTCGATGGTAAGTCCTCTTTTTCTTATTAGAGCTTCTTGGTTTTAATAGCGGCCTTAAATCTCGAGTTCTTTTATCGTTTTACTGACATGCAGCGTTCATGGAGTGTGTACCCCTCTTTGGTAGCTGCATGCCAACATGGTTTTAAAATCATTTCTGCTCTTTAAAGTACTCATAAATAATCACAAAGTATTGCTTGTAGTCTTGACAGTGTCTGTCTACCAATTCTGTTAAGATTTGCGGCAAATCTTTATTTAAATTGTGCTTGATTTTGGTGTGCTTTCACCTCCATGCAGGTAGGCAGGTTACGACCCTGCGAAGCCTTCCAGGAGTTGGTCGTGAGTTATCGTTTAATAAATTGTACTTAACTGTGGTGTGCTTTCACCTCCATGCAGGCATGCAGGTTCCATTGATGATGGAACCTGCGAAGACTATATTTACTCGATGGTAAGTCCTTTTTTCCTTATTAGAGCCTCTTGATTATTTGCGGCCTTGAATTTCGGGTGTTATTTTATCTTCATGCTGACTTGCAGCGTCCATTGAGTGTCTACCCTCTCATTGGTCGCTGCATACCAGCATGGTTTTAAAATCATACCCGTCATTCAAGGACTGTAAGTAATCAGGATAAATAGGAAAGTTTTGCTAGAAGTCTTTGCAGGGTCCAGGGAGTGGGTAGACACTCCTTGGATTCTGCTAAGCCTTGTAGCAAATCTTTCCTCAAGTTTGGTGGTGATTTTCCCATTAATTTAGAATTTTCAGATCATTTACTGCCAAGTTCTTTTACCTTCATGAAGGTATGCAGGGTCCATAGATGTTGTATGGACCCTGCGAAGCCTCCAAGCAACTTGATCGTGAGTTAACATTTATTTACAATGTGCTTCACTTTGGTGTGCTTTCACCTCCATGCAGGCTTGCAGGTTCCATTGATGATGGAACCTGCGAAGACTACTTCCAGCAACTATATTTACTCGATGGTAAGTCCTCTTTTTCTTATTAGAGCCTCTTGGTTTTAATAGCGGCCTTAAATCTCGAGTTCTTTTATCATTTTACTGACATACAGCGTTCATGGAGTGTGTACCCCTCTTTGGTAGCTGCATGCCAGCATGGTTTTAAAATCATTTCTGCTCTTTAAAGTACTCATAAATAATTACAAAGTATTGCTTGTAGTCTTGACAGTGTCTGTCTACCAATTCTGTTAAGATTTGTGGCAAATCTTTATTTAAATTGTGCTTGATTTTGGTGTGCTTTCACCTTCATGCAGGTAGGCAGGTTACGACCCTGCGAAGCCTTCCAGGAGTTGGTCGTGAGTTATCGTTTAATAAATTGTACTTAACTGTGGTGTGCTTTCACCTCCATGCAGGCATGCAGGTTCCATTCATGATGGAACCTGCGAAGACTACTTCCAGCAACTATATTTACTCGATGGTAAGTCCTCTTTTTCTTATTAGAGCCTCTTGATTATTTGCGGCCTTGAATTTCGGGTGTTATTTTATCTTCATGCTGACTTGCAGCGTCCATTGAGTGTCTACCCTCTCATTGGTCGCTGCATACCAGCATGGTTTTAAAATCATACCCGTCATTCAAGGACTGTAAGTAATCAGGATAAAAAGGAAAGTTTTGCTAGAAGTCTTTGCAGGGTCCAGGGAGTGGGTAGACACTCTTTGGATTCTGCTAAGATTTGTAGCAAATCTTTCCTCTAGTTTAGTGATTTTCCCATTAATTTAGAATTTTCAGATCATTTACTGCCAAGTTCTTTTACCTTCATGAAGGTATGCAGGGTCCATAGATGTTGTATGGACCCTGCGAAGCCTCCAAGCAACTTGATCGTGAGTTAACATTTATTTACAATGTGCTTCACTTTGGTGTGCTTTCACTTCCATGCAGGCATGCAGGTTCCATTGATGATGGAACCTGCGAAGACTACTTCCAGCAACTATATTTACTCGATGGTAAGTCCTGTTTTTCTTATTAGAGCCTCTTGGTTTTAATAGCGGCCTTAAATCTCGAGCTCTTTTATCGTTTTACTGACATACAGCGTTCATGGAGTGTGTACCCCTCTTTGGTAGCTGCATGCCAACATGGTTTTAAAATCATTTCTGCTCTTTAAAGTACTCATAAATAATCACAAAGTATTGCTTGTAGTCTTGACAGTGTCTGTCTACCAATTCTGTTAAGATTTGCGGCAAATCTTTATTTAAATTGTGCTTGATTTTGGTGTGCTTTCACCTCCATGCAGGTAGGCAGGTTACGACCCTGCGAAGCCTTCCAGGAGTTGGTCGTGAGTTATCGTTTAATAAATTGTACTTAACTGTGGTGTGCTTTCACCTCCATGCAGGCATGCAGGTTCCATTGATGATGGAACCTGCGAAGACTATATTTACTCGATGGTAAGTCCTTTTTTCCTTATTAGAGCCTCTTGATTATTTGCGGCCTTGAATTTCGGGTGTTATTTTATCTTCATGCTGACTTGCAGCGTCCATTGAGTGTCTACCCTCTCATTGGTCGCTGCATACCAGCATGGTTTTAAAATCATACCCGTCATTCAAGGACTGTAAGTAATCAGGATAAATAGGAAAGTTTTGCTAGAAGTCTTTGCAGGGTCCAGGGAGTGGGTAGACACTCTTTGGATTCTGCTAAGACTTGTAGCAAATCTTTCCTCAAGTTTGGTGGTGATTTTCCCATTAATTTAGAATTTTCAGATCATTTACTGCCAAGTTCTTTTACCTTCATGAAGGTATGCAGGGTCCATAGATGTTGTATGGACCCTGCGAAGCCTCCAAGCAACTTGATCGTGAGTTAACATTTATTTACAATGTGCTTCACTTTGGTGTGCTTTCACCTCCATGCAGGCTTGCAGGTTCCATTGATGATGGAACCTGCGAAGACTACTTCCAGCAACTATATTTACTCGATGGTAAGTCCTCTTTTTCTTATTAGAGCCTCTTGGTTTTAATAGCGGCCTTAAATCTCGAGTTCTTTTATCATTTTACTGACATACAGCGTTCATGGAGTGTGTACCCCTCTTTGGTAGCTGCATGCCAGCATGGTTTTAAAATCATTTCTGCTCTTTAAAGTACTCATAAATAATTACAAAGTATTGCTTGTAGTCTTGACAGTGTCTGTCTACCAATTCTGTTAAGATTTGTGGCAAATCTTTATTTAAATTGTGCTTGATTTTGGTGTGCTTTCACCTTCATGCAGGTAGGCAGGTTACGACCCTGCGAAGCCTTCCAGGAGTTGGTCGTGAGTTATCGTTTAATAAATTGTACTTAACTGTGGTGTGCTTTCACCTCCATGCAGGCATGCAGGTTCCATTCATGATGGAACCTGCGAAGACTACTTCCAGCAACTATATTTACTCGATGGTAAGTCCTCTTTTTCTTATTAGAGCCTCTTGATTATTTGCGGCCTTGAATTTCGGGTGTTATTTTATCTTCATGCTGACTTGCAGCGTCCATTGAGTGTCTACCCTCTCATTGGTCGCTGCATACCAGCATGGTTTTAAAATCATACCCGTCATTCAAGGACTGTAAGTAATCAGGATAAATAGGAAAGTTTTGCTAGAAGTCTTTGCAGGGTCCAGGGAGTGGGTAGACACTCCTTGGATTCTGCTAAGATTTGTAGCAAATCTTTCCTCTAGTTTAGTGATTTTCCCATTAATTTAGAATTTTCAGATCATTTACTGCCAAGTTCTTTTACCTTCATGAAGGTATGCAGGGTCCATAGATGTTGTATGGACCCTGCGAAGCCTCCAAGCAACTTGATCGTGAGTTAACATTTATTTACAATGTGCTTCACTTTGGTGTGCTTTCACTTCCATGCAGGCATGCAGGTTCCATTGATGATGGAACCTGCGAAGACTACTTCCAGCAACTATATTTACTCGATGGTAAGTCCTGTTTTTCTTATTAGAGCCTCTTGGTTTTAATAGCGGCCTTAAATCTCGAGCTCTTTTATCGTTTTACTGACATACAGCGTTCATGGAGTGTGTACCCCTCTTTGGTAGCTGCATGCCAACATGGTTTTAAAATCATTTCTGCTCTTTAAAGTACTCATAAATAATTACAAAGTATTGCTCGTTGTCTTGACAGTGTCTGTCTTCGAATTCTGTCGGCAAATCTTTATTTAAATTGTGCTTGATTTTGGTGTGCTTTCACCTCCATGCAGGTAGGCAGGTTACGACCCTGCGAAGCCTTCCAGGAGTTGGTCGTGAGTTATCGTTTAATAAATTGTACTTAACTATGGTGTGCTTTCACCTCCATGCAGGCATGCAGGTTCCATTGATGATGGAACCTGCGAAGACTACTTCCAGCAACTATATTTACTCGATGGTAAGTCCTCTTTTTCTTATTAGAGCCTCTTGATTATTTGCGGCCTTGAATTTCGGATGTTATTTATCTTCATGCTGACTTGCAGCGTCCATTGAGTGTCTACCCTCTCATTGGTCGCTGCATACCAGCATGGTTTTAAAATCATACCCGTCATTCAAGGACTGTAAGTAATCAGGATAAATAGGAAAGTTTTGCTAGAAGTCTTTGCAGGGTCCAGGGAGTGGGTAGACACTCCTTGGATTCTGCTAAGATTTGTAGCAAATCTTTCCTCTAGTTTAGTGATTTTCCCATTAATTTAGAATTTTCAGATCATTTACTGCCAAGTTCTTTTACCTTCATGAAGGTATGCAGGGTCCATAGATGTTGTATGGACCCTGCGAAGCCTCCAAGCAACTTGATCGTGAGTTAACATTTATTTACAATGTGCTTCACTTTGGTGTGCTTTCACTTCCATGCAGGCATGCAGGTTCCATTGATGATGGAACCTGCGAAGACTACTTCCAGCAACTATATTTACTCGATGGTAAGTCCTGTTTTTCTTATTAGAGCCTCTTGGTTTTAATAGCGGCCTTAAATCTCGAGCTCTTTTATCGTTTTACTGACATACAGCGTTCATGGAGTGTGTACCCCTCTTTGGTAGCTGCATGCCAACATGGTTTTAAAATCATTTCTGCTCTTTAAAGTACTCATAAATAATTACAAAGTATTGCTCGTTGTCTTGACAGTGTCTGTCTTCGAATTCTGTCGGCAAATCTTTATTTAAATTGTGCTTGATTTTGGTGTGCTTTCACCTCCATGCAGGTAGGCAGGTTACGACCCTGCGAAGCCTTCCAGGAGTTGGTCGTGAGTTGTCGTTTAATAAATTGTACTTAACTTTGGTGTGCTTTCACCTCCATGCAGGCATGCAGGTTCCATTGATGATGGAACCTGCGAAGACTACTTCCAGCAACTATATTAACTCGATGGTAAGTCCTCTTTTTCTTATTAGAGCCTCTTGATTATTTGCGGCCTTGAATTTTGGATGTTATTTTATCTTCATGCTGACTTGCAGCGTCCATTGAGTGTCTACCCTCTCATTGGTCGCTGCATACCAGCATGGTTTTAAAATCATACCCGTCATTCAAGGACTGTAAGTAATCAGGATAAATAGGAAAGTTTTGCTAGAAGTCTTTGCAGGGTCCAGGGAGTGGGTAGACACTCTTTGGATTCTGCTAAGATTTGTAGCAAATCGTTCCTCAAGTTTGGTGATTTTCCCATTAATTTAGAATTTTCAGATCATTTACTGCCAAGTTCTTTTACCTTCATGAAGGTATGCAGGGTCCATAGATGTTGTATGGACCCTGCGAAGCCTCCAAGCAACTTGATCGTGAGTTAACATTTATTTACAATGTGCTTCACTTTGGTGTGCATTCACCTCCATGCAGGCATGCAGGTTTCATTGATGATGGAACCTGCGAAGACTACTTCCAGCAACTATATTTACTCGATGGTAAGTCCTCTTTTTCTTATTAGAGCCTCTTGGTTTTAATAGCGGCCTTAAATCTCGAGTTCTTTTATCGTTTTACTGACATGCAGCGTTCATGGAGTGTGTACCCCTCTTTGGTAGCTGCATGCCAACATGGTTTTAAAATCATTTCTGCTCTTTAAAGTACTCATAAATAATCACAAAGTATTGCTTGTAGTCTTGACAGTGTCTGTCTACCAATTCTGTTAAGATTTGCGGCAAATCTTTATTTAAATTGTGCTGTAATTTTGGTGTGCTTTCACCTCCATGCAGGTAGGCAGGTTACGACCCTGCGAAGCCTTCCAGGAATTGGTCGTGAGTTATCGTTTAATAAATTGTACTTAACTGTGGTGTGCTTTCACCTCCATGCAGGCATGCAGGTTCCATTGATGATGGAACCTGCGAAGACTATATTTACTCGATGGTAAGTCCTTTTTTCCTTATTAGAGCCTCTTGATTATTTGCAGCCTTGAATTTCGGGTGTTATTTTATCTTCATGCTGACTTGCAGCGTCCATTGAGTGTCTACCCTCTCATTGGTCGCTGCATACCAGCATGGTTTTAAAATCATACCCGTCATTCAAGGACTGTAAGTAATCAGGATAAATAGGAAAGTTTTGCTAGAAGTCTTTGCAGGGTCCAGGGAGTGGGTAGACACTCTTTGGATTCTGCTAAGATTTGTAGCAAATCTTTCCTCAAGTTTGGTGATTTTCCCATTAATTTAGAATTTTCAGATCATTTACTGCCAAGTTCTTTTACCTTCATGAAGGTATGCAGGGTCCATAGATGTTGTATGGACCCTGCGAAGCCTCCAAGCAACTTGATCGTGAGTTAACATTTATTTACAATGTGCTTCACTTTGGTGTGCTTTCACCTCCATGCAGGCATGCAGGTTCCATTGATGATGGAACCTGCGAAGACTACTTCCAGCAACTATATTTACTCGATGGTAAGTCCTCTTTTTCTTATTAGAGCCTCTTGGTTTTAATAGCGGCCTTAAATCTCGAGTTCTTTTATCATTTTACTGACATACAGCGTTCATGGAGTGTGTACCCCTCTTTGGTAGCTGCATGCCAACATGGTTTTGAAATCATTTTTGCTCTTTAAAGTACTCATAAATAATTACAAAGTATTGCTTGTAGTCTTGACAGTGTCTGTCCTACGAATTCTGTTAAGATTTGCGGCAAATCTTTATTTAAATTGTGCTTGATTTTGGTGTGCTTTCACCTCCATGCAGGTCGGCAGGTTACGACCCTGCGAAGCCTTCCAGGAGTTGGTCGTGAGTTATCGTTTAATAAATTGTACTTAACTATGGTGTGCTTTCACCTCCATGCAGGCATGCAGGTTCCATTCATGATGGAACCTGCGAAGACTACTTCCAGCAACTATATTTACTCGATGGTAAGTCCTATTTTTCTTATTAGAGCCTCTTGATTATTTGCGGCCTTGAATTTCGGGTGTTATTTTATCTTCATGCTGACTTGCAGCGTCCATTGAGTCTCATTGGTCGCTGCATACCAGCATGGTTTTAAAATCATACCCGTCATTCAAGGACTGTAAGTAATCAGGATAAATAGGAAAGTTTTGCTAGAAGTCTTTGCAGGGTCCAGGGAGTGGGTAGACACTCTTTGGATTCTGCTAAGATTTGTAGCAAATCTTTCCTCAAGTTTGGTGATTTTCCCATTAATTTAGAATTTTCAGATCATTTACTACCATGTTCTTTTACCTTCATGAAGGTATGCAGGGTCCATAGATGTTGTATGGACCCTGCGAAGCCTCCAAGCAACTTGATCGTGAGTTAACATTTATTTACAATGTGCTTCATTTTGGTGTGCTTTCACCTCCATGCAGGCATGCAGGTTCCATTGATGATGGAACCTGCGAAGACTACTTCCAGCAACTATATTTACTCGATGGTAAGTCCTGTTTTTCTTATTAGAGCCTCTTGGTTTTAATAGCGGCCTTAAGTCTCGAGTTCTTTTATCATTTTACTGACATGCAGCATTCATTGCCAACATGGTTTTAAAATCATTTCTGTCTTTAAAGTACTCATAAATAATTACAAAGTATTGCTTGTAGTCTTGACAGTGTCCATCTATTAATTCTGTTAAGATTTGCGGCAAATCTTTATTTAAATTGTGCTTGATTTTGGTGTGCTTTCACCTCCATGCAGGTAGGCAGGTTACGACCCTGCGAAGCCTTCCAGGAGTTGGTCGTGAGTTATCGTTTAATAAATTGTACTTAACTTTGGTGTGCTTTCACCTCCATGCAGGCATGCAGGTTCCATTCATGATGGAACCTGCGAAGACTACTTCCAGCAACTATATTTACTCGATGGTAAGTCCTCTTTTTCTTATTAGAGCCTCTTGATTATTTGCGGCCTTGAACTTCGGGTGTTATTTTATCTTCATGCTGACTTGCAGCGTCCATTGAGTGTCTACCCTCTCATTGGTCGCTGCATACCAGCATGGTTTTAAAATCATACCCGTCATTCAAGGACTGTAAGTAATCAGGATAAATAGGAAAGTTTTGCTAGAAGTCTTTGCAGGGTCCAGGGAGTGGGTAGACACTCCTTGGATTCTGCTAAGATTTGTAGCAAATCTTTCCTCTAGTTTAGTGATTTTCCCATTAATTTAGAATTTTCAGATCATTTACTGCCAAGTTCTTTTACCTTCATGAAGGTATGCAGGGTCCATAGATGTTGTATGGACCCTGCGAAGCCTCCAAGCAACTTGATCGTGAGTTAACATTTATTTACAATGTGCTTCACTTTGGTGTGCTTTCACTTCCATGCAGGCATGCAGGTTCCATTGATGATGGAACCTGCGAAGACTACTTCCAGCAACTATATTTACTCGATGGTAAGTCCTCTTTTTCTTATTAGAGCCTCTTGGTTTTAATAGCGGCCTTAAATCTCGAGTTCTTTTATCGTTTTACTGACATGCAGCATTCATTGCCAACATGGTTTTAAAATCATTTCTGTCTTTAAAGTACTCATAAATAATTACAAAGTATTGCTTGTAGTCTTGACAGTGTCTGTCTCTGAATTCTGTTAAGATTTGTGGCAAGTCTTTATTTAAATTGTGCTTGATTTTGGTGTGCTTTCACCTCCATGCAGGTAGGCAGGTTACGACCCTGCGAAGCCTTCCAGGAGTTGGTCGTGAGTTATCGTTTAATAAATTGTACTTAACTTTGGTGTGCTTTCACCTCCATGCAGGCATGCAGGTTCCATTGATGATGGAACCTGCGAAGACTACTTCCAGCAACTATATTAACTCGATGGTAAGTCCTCTTTTTCTTATTAGAGCCTCTTGATTATTTGCGGCCTTGAATTTCGGATGTTATTTTATCTTCATGCTGACTTGCAGCGTCCATTGAGTGTCTACCCTCTCATTGGTCGCTGCATACCAGCATGGTTTTAAAATCATACCCGTCATTCAAGGACTGTAAGTAATCAGGATAAATAGGAAAGTTTTGCTAGAAGTCTTTGCAGGGTCCAGGGAGTGGGTAGACACTCCTTGGATTCTGCTAAGATTTGTAGCAAATCTTTCCTCAAGTTTGGTGGTGATTTTCCCATTAATTTAGAATTTTCAGATCATTTACTGCCAAGTTCTTTTACCTTCATGAAGGTATGCAGGGTCCATAGATGTTGTATGGACCCTGCGAAGCCTCCAAGCAACTTGATCGTGAGTTAACATTTATTTACAATGTGCTTCACTTTGGTGTGCATTCACCTCCATGCAGGCATGCAGGTTTCATTGATGATGGAACCTGCGAAGACTACTTCCAGCAACTATATTTACTCGATGGTAAGTCCTCTTTTTCTTATTAGAGCCTCTTGGTTTTAATAGCGGCCTTAAATCTCGAGTTCTTTTATCGTTTTACTGACATGCAGCGTTCATGGAGTGTGTACCCCTCTTTGGTAGCTGCATGCCAACATGGTTTTAAAATCATTTCTGCTCTTTAAAGTACTCATAAATAATCACAAAGTATTGCTTGTAGTCTTGACAGTGTCTGTCTACCAATTCTGTTAAGATTTGCGGCAAATCTTTATTTAAATTGTGCTGTAATTTTGGTGTGCTTTCACCTCCATGCAGGTAGGCAGGTTACGACCCTGCGAAGCCTTCCAGGAATTGGTCGTGAGTTATCGTTTAATAAATTGTACTTAACTGTGGTGTGCTTTCACCTCCATGCAGGCATGCAGGTTCCATTGATGATGGAACCTGCGAAGACTATATTTACTCGATGGTAAGTCCTTTTTTCCTTATTAGAGCCTCTTGATTATTTGCAGCCTTGAATTTCGGGTGTTATTTTATCTTCATGCTGACTTGCAGCGTCCATTGAGTGTCTACCCTCTCATTGGTCGCTGCATACCAGCATGGTTTTAAAATCATACCCGTCATTCAAGGACTGTAAGTAATCAGGATAAATAGGAAAGTTTTGCTAGAAGTCTTTGCAGGGTCCAGGGAGTGGGTAGACACTCTTTGGATTCTGCTAAGATTTGTAGCAAATCTTTCCTCAAGTTTGGTGATTTTCCCATTAATTTAGAATTTTCAGATCATTTACTGCCAAGTTCTTTTACCTTCATGAAGGTATGCAGGGTCCATAGATGTTGTATGGACCCTGCGAAGCCTCCAAGCAACTTGATCGTGAGTTAACATTTATTTACAATGTGCTTCACTTTGGTGTGCTTTCACCTCCATGCAGGCATGCAGGTTCCATTGATGATGGAACCTGCGAAGACTACTTCCAGCAACTATATTTACTCGATGGTAAGTCCTCTTTTTCTTATTAGAGCCTCTTGGTTTTAATAGCGGCCTTAAATCTCGAGTTCTTTTATCATTTTACTGACATACAGCGTTCATGGAGTGTGTACCCCTCTTTGGTAGCTGCATGCCAACATGGTTTTGAAATCATTTTTGCTCTTTAAAGTACTCATAAATAATTACAAAGTATTGCTTGTAGTCTTGACAGTGTCTGTCCTACGAATTCTGTTAAGATTTGCGGCAAATCTTTATTTAAATTGTGCTTGATTTTGGTGTGCTTTCACCTCCATGCAGGTCGGCAGGTTACGACCCTGCGAAGCCTTCCAGGAGTTGGTCGTGAGTTATCGTTTAATAAATTGTACTTAACTATGGTGTGCTTTCACCTCCATGCAGGCATGCAGGTTCCATTCATGATGGAACCTGCGAAGACTACTTCCAGCAACTATATTTACTCGATGGTAAGTCCTATTTTTCTTATTAGAGCCTCTTGATTATTTGCGGCCTTGAATTTCGGGTGTTATTTTATCTTCATGCTGACTTGCAGCGTCCATTGAGTCTCATTGGTCGCTGCATACCAGCATGGTTTTAAAATCATACCCGTCATTCAAGGACTGTAAGTAATCAGGATAAATAGGAAAGCTTTGCTAGAAGTCTTTGCAGGGTCCAGGGAGTGGGTAGACACTCTTTGGATTCTGCTAAGATTTGTAGCAAATCTTTCCTCAAGTTTGGTGATTTTCCCATTAATTTAGAATTTTCAGATCATTTACTACCATGTTCTTTTACCTTCATGAAGGTATGCAGGGTCCATAGATGTTGTATGGACCCTGCGAAGCCTCCAAGCAACTTGATCGTGAGTTAACATTTATTTACAATGTGCTTCATTTTGGTGTGCTTTCACCTCCATGCAGGCATGCAGGTTCCATTGATGATGGAACCTGCGAAGACTACTTCCAGCAACTATATTTACTCGATGGTAAGTCCTGTTTTTCTTATTAGAGCCTCTTGGTTTTAATAGCGGCCTTAAGTCTCGAGTTCTTTTATCATTTTACTGACATGCAGCATTCATTGCCAACATGGTTTTAAAATCATTTCTGTCTTTAAAGTACTCATAAATAATTACAAAGTATTGCTTGTAGTCTTGACAGTGTCCATCTATTAATTCTGTTAAGATTTGCGGCAAATCTTTATTTAAATTGTGCTTGATTTTGGTGTGCTTTCACCTCCATGCAGGTAGGCAGGTTACGACCCTGCGAAGCCTTCCAGGAGTTGGTCGTGAGTTATCGTTTAATAAATTGTACTTAACTTTGGTGTGCTTTCACCTCCATGCAGGCATGCAGGTTCCATTCATGATGGAACCTGCGAAGACTACTTCCAGCAACTATATTTACTCGATGGTAAGTCCTCTTTTTCTTATTAGAGCCTCTTGATTATTTGCGGCCTTGAACTTCGGGTGTTATTTTATCTTCATGCTGACTTGCAGCGTCCATTGAGTGTCTACCCTCTCATTGGTCGCTGCATACCAGCATGGTTTTAAAATCATACCCGTCATTCAAGGACTGTAAGTAATCAGGATAAAAAGGAAAGTTTTGCTAGAAGTCTTTGCAGGGTCCAGGGAGTGGGTAGACACTCTTTGGATTCTGCTAAGATTTGTAGCAAATCTTTCCTCAAGTTTAGTGATTTTCCCATTAATTTAGAATTTTCAGATCATTTACTGCCAAGTTCTTTTACCTTCATGAAGGTATGCAGGGTCCATAGATGTTGTATGGACCCTGCGAAGCCTCCAAGCAACTTGATCGTGAGTTAACATTTATTTACAATGTGCTTCACTTTGGTGTGCTTTCACTTCCATGCAGGCATGCAGGTTCCATTGATGATGGAACCTGCGAAGACTACTTCCAGCAACTATATTTACTCGATGGTAAGTCCTCTTTTTCTTATTAGAGCCTCTTGGTTTTAATAGCGGCCTTAAATCTCGAGTTCTTTTATCGTTTTACTGACATGCAGCATTCATTGCCAACATGGTTTTAAAATCATTTCTGTCTTTAAAGTACTCATAAATAATTACAAAGTATTGCTTGTAGTCTTGACAGTGTCTGTCTCTGAATTCTGTTAAGATTTGTGGCAAGTCTTTATTTAAATTGTGCTTGATTTTGGTGTGCTTTCACCTCCATGCAGGTAGGCAGGTTACGACCCTGCGAAGCCTTCCAGGAGTTGGTCGTGAGTTATCGTTTAATAAATTGTACTTAACTTTGGTGTGCTTTCACCTCCATGCAGGCATGCAGGTTCCATTCATGATGGAACCTGCGAAGACTACTTCCAGCAACTATATTAACTCGATGGTAAGTCCTCTTTTTCTTATTAGAGCCTCTTGATTATTTGCGGCCTTGAATTTCGGATGTTATTTTATCTTCATGCTGACTTGCAGCGTCCATTGAGTGTCTACCCTCTCATTGGTCGCTGCATACCAGCATGGTTTTAAAATCATACCCGTCATTCAAGGACTGTAAGTAATCAGGATAAATAGGAAAGTTTTGCTAGAAGTCTTTGCAGGGTCCAGGGAGTGGGTAGACACTCTTTGGATTCTGCTAAGATTTGTAGCAAATCTTTCCTCAAGTTTGGTGATTTTCCCATTAATTTAGAATTTTCAGATCATTTACTGCCAAGTTCTTTTACCTTCATGAAGGTATGCAGGGTCCATAGATGTTGTATGGACCCTGCGAAGCCTCCAAGCAACTTGATCGTGAGTTAACATTTATTTACAATGTGCTTCACTTTGGTGTGCATTCACCTCCATGCAGGCATGCAGGTTTCATTGATGATGGAACCTGCGAAGACTACTTCCAGCAACTATATTTACTCGATGGTAAGTCCTCTTTTCTTATTAGAGCCTCTTGGTTTTAATAGCGGCCTTAAATCTCGAGTTCTTTTATCGTTTTACTGACATGCAGCGTTCATGGAGTGTGTACCCCTCTTTGGTAGCTGCATGCCAACATGGTTTTAAAATCATTTCTGCTCTTTAAAGTACTCATAAATAATCACAAAGTATTGCTTGTAGTCTTGACAGTGTCTGTCTACCAATTCTGTTAAGATTTGCGGCAAATCTTTATTTAAATTGTGCTGTAATTTTGGTGTGCTTTCACCTCCATGCAGGTAGGCAGGTTACGACCCTGCGAAGCCTTCCAGGAATTGGTCGTGAGTTATCGTTTAATAAATTGTACTTAACTGTGGTGTGCTTTCACCTCCATGCAGGCATGCAGGTTCCATTGATGATGGAACCTGCGAAGACTATATTTACTCGATGGTAAGTCCTTTTTTCCTTATTAGAGCCTCTTGATTATTTGCAGCCTTGAATTTCGGGTGTTATTTTATCTTCATGCTGACTTGCAGCGTCCATTGAGTGTCTACCCTCTCATTTGTCGCTGCATACCAGCATGGTTTTAAAATCATACCCGTCATTCAAGGACTGTAAGTAATCAGGATAAAAAGGAAAGTTTTGCTAGAAGTCTTTGCAGGGTCCAGGGAGTGGGTAGACACTCTTTGGATTCTGCTAAGCCTTGTAGCAAATCTTTCCTCAAGTTTGGTGGTGATTTTCCCATTAATTTAGAATTTTCAGATCATTTACTGCCAAGTTCTTTTACCTTCATGAAGGTATGCAGGGTCCATAGATGTTGTATGGACCCTGCGAAGCCTCCAAGCAACTTGATCGTGTGTTAACATTTATTTACAATGTGCTTCACTTTGGTTTGCTTTCACCTCCATGCAGGCATGCAGGTTCCATTGATGATGGAACCTGCGAAGACTACTTCCAGCAACTATGTATTGCCAAGTATTCTTTATCTACAAGAGCAGGGTCCATAGATGTTCCACACATTCCATATCATTAAATTGCATTTTTGTCATCATGATTGTTACGTAATATTTCGAAGCGCTCAGTGCCAGAACGACTTCATCTTGTACCTGACAGTGGCGGCGGTAGACATTAATGATTCTAAAAACAAAGATAATTATATTCATGAATATTATTCAAGCACGTGTGCCTGATTTAGTACCAAAAGTGTCAATGAGCTAGCTACTATTCTGGATATGAATATGTTTTTGGGCTATAATTGATCCGCTACTGGCGTGGCGCGACTTGTCCTTGATAAATGAATTATCGATTAATTAAATGCACTACCGGTACCTGTTGTTAGGATAGGAGGGGCTGAGCCCCCCCCCGTTTCCAATATTGGGGGCGCTCGAGACCCCCCCCCCCCCCCCCCCCCCCCCCCCCCCCCCCCCTTTCCGCCGCCACTGCGGCTGAGACGTAATACTCGAGCTAAACTGCCAAGATGGCGATACAATTAGACGTGGTTTGTTTCAAATGGTTAATTTGTCGGTTCAATTGCATCTGGGTGGAGCTTGTAAAACTATTAATAACTGCAATAAGCGTGGGCGTTCCAGTAAAAGGTGTGTGGTGATGCCAGGACAACGGGTGAGTCAGTCACAGTTCTACATCCAAATCCGGTGCGTCCAAAATGGCCGATCGTTTTAGTAATCGTTGAGCGGGGTCTTTCAGACCCTATAGACCTGATGCGTATCTGTATCGCGTGGGTACCGTATGTCGTGTGTGTGTGTGTGTGTGTGTGTGTGTGTGTGTGTGTGTGTGTGTGTGTGTGTGTGTGTTTATGTGTGTGTGCGTGTGTGTGTATGTGTGTGTGTTTGTGTGTGTGTGCGTGTGTGTGTATGTGTGTGTGTTTGTGTGCGTGTGTGTGTGTGTACGTGTGTGTGTGTGTGTGTGTGTGTGTGTGTGTGTGTGTGTGTGTGTGTGTGTGTGTGTCATGTGTATATGTCTGAGTGTTAGAGGTGGTATACATAACCCTGAGAAGAGACCACTGCCTCCCTTGGAATAGCCACAAGCAGGACTTCAACAATCGAAAGTGAAGCCAGAGGGATGTTTTGTGATAGATGTTAAGCTGGCATAATTGAATTGACAGCAGTTGTTGAGTCCCCAGTCTGCTTATTTGTCTACATCCAGGTCTTGCATATAATCAATAACGATATATACCCACCAATCGACTGGGGTTTAGTGTAGAGGAACATGGTACCTGGTGTGTTGGATCACATGGTACCTGGTGTGGTGGATCACATGGTACCTGGTGTGGTGGATCACATGGTACCTGGTGTGTTGGATCACATGGTACCTGGTGTGTTGGATCACATGGTACCTGGTGTGTTGGATCACATGGTACCTGGTGTGTTGGATCACATGGTACCTGGTGTGTTGGATCACATGGTACCTGGTGTGTTGGATCACATGGTACCTGGTGTGTTGGATCACATGGTACCTGGTGTGTTGGATCACATGGTACCTGGTGTGTTGGATCACATGGTACCTGGTATGTTGGATCACATGGTTCCTGGTGTGAATCACATGGTTCCTGGTGTGGATCACATGGTACCTGGTGTGTTGGATCACATGGTACCTGGTGTGTTGGATCACATGGTATGGTACCTGAATCACATGATACATCATCTCTGTCAATGCAGAGAATATATCTCTACATCTTCAAAGCACAAGACTTGCCCAAGGAGGTGTTCGGATGGAGGTGAGTCACATGACTTATCACATGACCTGTCACCAACTCTAGCCTCGCTCAACACTTGCCTTAGTGATATATGTGTGTCTGCCAGAGTGATTGGACCACCTAGCAGTGATGTCATCGCTTACCACGGCACCAAGACGCAAGCTGTGAAGAGGGTAACCGATCCATCTCCTTCACCATCACTGCTCCACCTCATCCCACTTCCGTAACTCCATCTCTCATACCACCACTACCTCCATAACCATCACTACCACCACTACCATCACCATCACCACCTCCATCACCATCACTACCACCCTTGGAACACATGTGTACTTGGAACACATGTGTTCCATGCACACTTGTGTTCCATGCACACATATGTTCCATGCACACGTGTTCCATGCACACAGGTGTTCCAAGTACACACGTGTTCCATGCACACAGGTGTTCCAAGTACACATGTGTTCCATGCACACGTGTGTTCCATGCACACGTGTGTTCCATGCACACATGTGTTCCATGCACACATGTGTTCCATGCACACATGTGTTCCATGTACACATGTGTTCCATGTACACATGTAAACGCACACTTCACACGATGCACACCTGTCTCATGCACACTTGTCTCTTCCATATTCAAACCTGCTGCTCTTTCTTTTGTTCATTGTTCTGTGGTATTGTGCAGACCCTGTTCCCCTCATGGAACTACGAGATGCCATTTGGGGTGAGTCACTTGCCTTGTAAGCATGTGCAGTAGCTAGCTCATCCAATGGTCGTACACAGGTTCGATCAGACCAGTTCACCATAGAGCTGGATGTCTGCAATGCTAGTGCTCTGGTAAGCCCACCATTGTGGAAGGGAAGTGGTCTGTTTTAGCCAGCGCTCTACACAATGCCAGACTCGTGATGGGTTCTTGGGTAGACAGTACATCCATTTTGACTTCACTGATCCACACCAGAACAATTATAAAGTGGTCAGTTATTAAGAGAGTGCATGATAATGTTGGTAACATCTCTTCCCCCTCACCCGCCTCCTTCCTCCCTCATCCTTCCTTCCCTCCCTCCTCCCCTCCCTCCTCCTCCCCCTCCCTCTCTCATCCTCCTCCCCCTCCCTCCTGTCCTCCCCTCCCTTCTTTCCTCACTCCTCCCCTCCCTCCTCCCTTCCCTCCTCCCTTCCCTCCTCCTCCCTTCCCTCCTCCTCCCCTCCCTCCTCCCCTTCCTCCTCCCCTCCCTCCTCCCCTCCTCACAGTATTTAACCCTTCCACCACGAGGAGGCACTCTACAGTCTAGCCTCGATTACTATTCTGAGCATGGACACAAGTCTGAACTTATTCTTGTGGACCGATGTAACACCAGTGTTCTTCAACAGTCAGTGTGCACTGATCACACACACCACCTAATCACATCTGTACACTCACCTCCACACACCTACATCCACTAACACCTACACTGTATTGCTCTCACATGCTCTCATCCTAAACCCTCCCATCTTCCCACACCCTCCCATCTTCCACACCCTCCCATCTCCAACACCTCCCATCTTCCACACACCTCCCATCCTCCACACACCTCCCATCCTCCACACACCTCCCATCTTCCACACACCTCCCATCTTCCACACACCTCCCATCCTCCACACACCTCCCTCCTCCACACACCTCCCATCCTCCACACACCTCCCATCCTCCACACACCTCCCATCTTCCACACACCTTCACACCTCCCATCCTCCACACACCTCCCATCTTCCACACACCTCCCTCTTCCACACACCTCCCATCTTCCACACACCTCCCTCATCTTCCACACCTCCCATCCTCCACACACCACCCATCCTCCACACACCTCCCATCTTCCACACACCTCCCATCTTCCACACACCTCCCATCTTCCACACACCTCCCATCCCCACACCACCCCCTCCACACACCTCCCATCTTCCACACACCACTCATCCTCCAGGCATGCAGATATGCCCCACATCAGGGAGATGATAGAGCAGTGCCAAAGAACCAGAAGAGCCTTCAAGCAGAACGTCTCTGGCTCCATTACAGTGTATTACATCATCGAAGATGCAACCTCAGGGACCACACGAAGTCTTTCCAATGCAGCTGGTGAGAAAGTTTTTGAGCTTTTCACAAGTGGTCTTTGCCTCCTAACTGTATGGCCAAAGTTGTTGTAATCCTTGAAGCATAACTGTTGCTTCTAGATGTGTGCTTTTTTTACCTTGCACTCATCACCTCACATGTCTCCCACTTAGCACTAGTACACCATCCCACATCACCTCGCTCCCCAGACCTCTATCTCGGTGAGTTTCTCAAGACATGTGACTGTTTTGAACTGTTGCAAATTGTTCAGACGTTCGTGAGATGGGTTTTGATGTATTGGAGCTCCCTGCGAGCAGCAATGAGCCGGAGGTCTGTTGTGTGTCTGACCAGGATGTGTGCATGTGCGTGTGTGTGTGTGTGTGCATGCATGTGTATATAGTATCATATATGTAAATGGTGTCCTTGACAGGCTAATAGAGGACCGCCTTCCCCAAGCAGTGAATTTGTGAACCTTGTTGAAGGATGGGAGCAAAGAGTTGTAAGTAGCCATAAAATGGAAGCATGTGTCAGCACACACCACAACATGCACCAGATCACATGACAGCACACATAAGAGCACATGGCAGCACACACCACATCACATGACAACTGCACCAGATCACATCCATGACAGCATGCACTAAATCACATGACAGGGCACAATGCCAGATCACATGACAGCACACACCAGATCATATATCAGCACACAGCAAAGCACATGTCAGCACACACCAAAGCACATGACAGCACACACCAGAGCGCATGACAGCACACACCAGAGCGCATGACAGCACACACCAGAGCGCATGACAGCACACACCAGAGCGCATGACAGCACACACCAGAGCGCATGACAGCACACACCAGAGCGCATGACAGCACACACCAGAGCGCATGACAGGGGAGTACCTACCATTGTTTCCTCATTGCCTGAAAACCCTCCTCTCCCCCCACCTCCTCTATACAGATCAATCTGTTGTAGCTTGATTTAATCGTATGTGGTAATAAGAAAGACATGGAGAAATCGTTCTAATTAGTGAGGGGGGCTAACAAAAATGGCGGATATGTTTATATACCAGTAGGTGCGATCATTATGCATGTGTTTGGTAAGAGCATGATCAGGGCAAAAAAAATTATATCTGACAAAGTGGTACATCACAAACATGTGCTTATGACATCACAAACATGTGCTTATGACATCACAAACATGTGCTTATGACATCAGCTCGTGTGTCTATTCAAAATGCAGGTGTGCATGTATGCATGGTTTGCAAGGAGAGCCTAAACGTTTGTCATAGTATAACAATCGTACTTTGTAATGTTTTGCTATTTTTGTGATGCATCATTTATTCCTTGAAAATAATCTGGGATATATGCAGTGTGTATATGCTTCTATACAATATTAAGCAATACATTTCAAATGGCGCAATTTAATCATGATTATATTAGTATTCGTAATTCAAGTTGCACTGCCCTGGAGCTCCTGAACGATAATTTACTTAATGTAGATTTTTGCACAACATATTGTAATGACACACGCACTGATCGACCCCACAATTAAAGTACTAGTAAGCTGGTGGTTTTATCCTACAATAGTACTCAATGACAGGGCCATTATTAGCAGGGTTGAGATAGAAGAAGAGACATGCTGTCATTGACTCCCTTAGCGTTTGACATACTCATTATTATTGATGTACATCATGTACATCGCTAAATGGACTGCTTTCCAATTAGCAGCACACAGCCTAGGCATCTGTCATCTCATTACAGCTGTATGGAAGACAGCCTAGGCATCTGTCATCTCATTACAGTTGTATGGAAGACAGCCTAGGCATCTGTCATCTCATTACAGTTGTATGGAAGACAGTTCTGTCACTTGTAACTCATCAGGGCCTCAGTACTCAATTGCAGTCAGTACGTGAAAGCTGGAATATGGTCAGTAAGGATATAGAAAAACAATGGACACAAAACTACGCAACGTTTACAGAATTAAGACGAACTAAAACCACAAGCAAGGGGGGGAGGTTGCATGTATAGGCACAGCAAAAAATCGCAATTCTTGATTTCCAATTGATTTATCACTTACATTCTGGTACACAATGTTTTACATTCGTGGTACAAAATGATAACAGATATTAATCACCAAGCCTAGTAACTTACCCAGGCTAAGTAGATGTAGGCACCCAGCCCCTAAGCTCCCCAGCTACATGCTTCTGTGCTCATGTTCCCCAACGCGCCCAGTTGACTGATTGGCGAGAATAGGGGGCCAGGGCGAGAATAGGGGGCCAGGGCGAGAATAGGGGGCCAGGGCGAGAATAGGGGGCCAGGGCGAGAATAGGGGGCCAGGGCGAGAATAGGGGGCCAGGGCGAGAATAGGGGGCCAGGGCGAGAATAGGGGGGCCAGGGCGAGAATAGGGGGCCAGGGCGAGAATAGGGGGCCAGGGCGAGAACCCCCCTGAGCTGTGACCCTGCGATCCCGACCTGTTGGCCGTGGGGAGCTCCCGTGAGTGATGCTGGTCACCAGCTGGGAGTCCCTGAGGCCAAGCCATGCGTGGCTTGTTAGGTCATTTGGGGGAGACTCAGGGAGACAGGCACCAGATGGTGGCGTTGGCCACCCACTGAGTGATCTGCATACCAAGCCAGGACGCTGGCCCAGGCTTGGGTCCCCGAGTTAGAAGGTCAAGCCCGGTAGGGACCCACCCTGGCTGTATTTAATATTAATAGGCATGACAGTGATTAAGAAATACACAGAAGGGGTACAATGGTGATGCAGGGGTGGAGGGTGGGTGATGCAAACTGACAAGCTCTCCTGCAGCACCGGGGAGAGCTGGGAGGCTGCCGGGGAGTGCTGGGAGGCTGCCGGGGAGTGCTGGGAGGTTGCCGGGGAGTGCTGGGAGGCTGCCGGGGAGAGCTGGGAGGCTGCCGGGGAGAGCTGGGAGGCTGCCGGGGAGAGCTGGGAGGCTGCCGGGGAGTGCTGGGAGGCTGCCGGGGAGAGCTGGGAGGCTGCCGGGGAGAGCTGGGAGGCTGCCGGGGAGAGCTGGGAGGCTGCCGGGGAGTGCTGGGAGGTTGCCGGGGAGTGCTGGGAGGCTGTCGGGGAGTGCTGGGAGGCTGCCGGGGAGTGCTGGGAGGTTGCCGGGGAGTGCATATAATCTCACAAGCTGGCCATGGCGCACAAAGGGGTAACAATAGGGAGGACGAGGCTCACGTCCGCTTAAGGCCATAAGCCTGAGTAACCGCAAGTGTCTGCCCGCAAATGTTAATGGGGAATTACTAGATCCCCATTCAACTCTGTTTAGCTCCCTACTTAGTGATAAATCAATTGGAAAGTTTTGTGTGAGCGTTTTTTGATGTGAAACAAGCCAGAATAAACAAAGAAATGGGGGCAGAATGGACCCCTACACCTGACACAGGCGGTAGGGCAAGGCACAGCTCACATACCTCTGTTTCGCCCGCCGGGATTGTGTAAAGCTATGTGTGTGCTGCATTGGTTTCTGTTGACTTGGTAGTGTCACTCAGCAGAAATTCAGATCGATGGGTTGCCGCCCCCCCAGGGATTGGGCCCCAATAGAACCGGTCTTATTCCACTCAAGTGAACTCTGACAAGTGCAGTTCGGCGACAGGGGAAGACATGAATACGGACCTCCCCTTGCACTTGCCCCTCCCCTTGCACTTGCCCCTCCCCTTGCACTTGCCCCTCCCCTTGCACTTGCCCCTCCCCTTGCACTTGCCCCTCCCCTTGCACTTGCCCCTCCCCTTGCACTTGCCCCTCCCCTTGCACTTGCCCCTCCCCTTGCACTTGCCCCTCCCCTTGCACTTGCCCCTCCCCTTGCACTTGCCCCTCCCTTGCACTTGCCCCTCCCCTTGCACTTGCCCCTCCACTTGCACTTGCACCTCCACTTGCACTTGCCCCTCCCCTTGCACTTGCCCCTCCCCTTGCACTTGCCCCTCCCCTTGCACTTGCCCCTCCCCTTGCACTTGCCCCTCCCCTTGCACTTGCCCCTCCCCTTGCACTTGCCCCTTCCATAGGCTCTGGAATTATTGGACTGCAATAATGGTTTTTGTTTTTGCACGGTCTTTTGCATGTAACTATGTGTAGTTTAGTGCACGTTGCTTTCTACTGTACATCGTAATGTTACTCCAGTTGTATCCACTCCACTGTCTGCAATTGACCCTGAGGAGTTATAAGTGACACAACTGTGTAATTAGCCCCGCCTCCATAAAAACTCTCCCTGCACGATTACATACACCAGAGCACATGACACACACATCAGAGCACATGACAAATATCAGAGCACATGACACATATCAGAGCACATGACAATACACTCATTTTAACCCTTAGGACTCCAATGGACGTATGTTGTACTTCAATAGTGAGAATCACCAGGGTTTTATGAGACAGTCCTCTGGCCAACTGCAACCAACCAACCGCACCTTGCAAGGACCAAGATTGTTATTACAAGAGGAGCTAGAGATCCACCGGCCAGAGGCAGGAACCCCTCAGCCAGAGGCAGGAACCCCCCAGCCAGAGGCAGGAACCCCTCAGCCAGAGGCAGGAACCCCTCAGCCAGAGGCAGGAACCCTTCAGCTAGAGGCAGGAACCCCTCAGCCAGAGGCAGGAACCCCTCAGCCAGAGGCAGGAACCCCTCAGCCAGAGGCAGGAACCCCTCAGCCAGAGGCAGGAACCCCTCAGCCAGAGGCAGGAACCCCTCAGCCAGTGGCAGGAACCCCCCAGCCAGAGGCAGGAATCCCCCAGCCAGAAGCAGTAACTTCCCAGCAGTCAGAAGTAAGCAAATTATATATAATACTTTGAGCACTTATGTCTTCAAATCTTTGCATATTAGAACATCTCTGATAGAGGACCAGCCCCATCTAATGGGAGCACACCAGCCACATCTAATGGGAGCACACCAGCCACATCTAATGGGAGCACACCAACCCCATCTAATGGAAGCACACCAGCCACATCTAATGGGAGCACACCAGCCACATCTACACCAGCCCCATCTAATGGGAGTACACCAGCCATATCTAATGGGAGCACACCAACCCCATCTAATGGGAGCACACCAGCCCCCTCTAATAGGAGCACACCAGCCTTATCCACACCAGAAGAGGCTCATGACAGGGATTCAGTAACGCTGCATTCAAGACTGAGCTCCCAGAGCACAGCAGGTGAAGGTCCCCAGTCTGATGCAAGGACAAGTCCCCAGTCTGATGCAAGGACAAGTCCCCAGTCTGATGCAAGGACAGGTCCCCAGTCGGATGCAAGGACAGGTCCCCAGTCGGATGCAAGGACAGGTCCCCAGTCGGATGCAAGGACAGGTCCCCAGTCTGATGCAAGGACAGGTCCCCAGTCTGATGCAAGGACAGGTCCCCAGTCTGATGCAAGGACAGGTCCCCAGTCTGATGCAAGGACAGGTCCCCAGTCTGATGTAACTGTTCAGAACAGCACCACTGCGGTGTCAGGGTCCATACCTGTTTGGCCTTCCCCAGGCTCTGCAGCAGCTTCCAATGTGCCAGTCATCTCACCTGGCAACCATCATGTGCCTGTCCCCACCACACCCTCTCTCATTGCCCCTGCCCTTGCTCCTACAGCCGTACCTACCACAGCTAGTTCTGCCAACACCCTGAGTTCTGAAAGACCAAGGAGTCTTGTAGGTCATTCATGTGTGTGTGGGGGGGGGGGGGGGGGGAGGGGGCGGGGGTCATGTATTGATGAGGGTACGTCTATGAGGGTGTGTCTGAGGGTGTGTCTTTGAGGTGTGTTTTTGAGGGTGTGTCTATGAGGGTGTGTCTATGAGGGTGTGTCTATAAGTGAGGGTGTGTCTATGAGGGTGTGTCTATGAGGGTGTGTCTATGAGGGTGTGTCTATGAGGGTGTGTCTATAAGTGAGGGTGTGTCTGAGGGAATGTTTCATCTCCCCCAAGCTGATCCAATTGTTATGCATGTCAGTTTCATTAAGTATGTAATAGTAGCCAATAGTATTGAATCACAGCAGAATCAAAAGACACATACAAAAATAATATCAATCTTTATAATATTGGCAGTTCTAAACAAATCTTGGCTCACTGCGCAAGCGCACATTGTGCAAATGGCGACCGTTCACTACAAGTATATACATTGTATAAACAACAGGTAGTCTAGGACCTGATAGAATTGCTTAGCATTTGCCCACATCAGGGAGAGGTTCAACCTTGCATATAGTTCAAAGGTTGCCATGGACTTGCGCATAAAATGATGGATGGCGCAAAAAAAACACTGTTGCCCCATGCTCTAATATGAGCCCACCACAAGAGGAATGGAAACGGTCCGCCACAAGAGGGATGGGCACCTGCCACAAGAGGGATGGGCACCTGCCACAAGAGGGATGGGCACCCGCCACAAGAGGGATGGACACCCGCCACAAGAGGGATGGGCACCCGCCACAAGAGGGATGGGCACCTGCCACAAGAGGGATGGACACCCACCACAAGAGGGATGGACACCCACCACAAGAGGGATGGGCACCCGCCACAAGAGGGATGGGCACCCGCCACAAGAGGGATGGACACCCGCCACAAGAGGGATGGACACCCGCCACAAGAGGGATGGGCACCCGCCACAAGAGGGATGGGCACCCGCCACAAGAGGGATGGACACCCAATACACTTTGCATCATTGGCAGTGTGCTTCAGCTGCCTCTGATGCTCCTCCCACTGCAGACCAAACACTAGAATTTAATGGTGAAACGAGAGAAATGCCAGCTGCCCTTGACATCTCTCAGTCGTGTACGAGAATATCTGCCGGGGGAGGTGTCTACTGTGTCCTGCATCACATGACTGGGGAAGAGTCCTGCATCACATGACCGGGGGAGGTGTCCAGCATCACATGACCGGGGGAGGTGTCCTGCATCACATGACCGGGGGAGGTGTCCTGCATCACATGACCGGGGGAGGTGTCCTGCATCACATGATTGGGGGAGGTGTCCTGCATCACATGATTGGGGGAGGTGTCCTGCATCACATGATTGGGGGAGGTGCCTTGCATCACATGACCGGGGGAGGTGTCCAGCATCACATGACCGGGGGAGGTGTCCAGCATCACATGACCGGGGGAGGTGTCCTGCATCACATGACTGGGGAAGAGTCCTGCATCACATGACCGGGGGAGGTGTCCTGCATCACATGACCGGGGGAGGTGTCCTGCATCACATGACCGGGGGAGGTGTCCTGCATCACATGACCGGGGGAGGTGTCCTGCATCACATGATGTGGTGTGTGTGTATGTAGTGTGTATATGTGTGGTATGAGAATGTATGGTGTGTGAATGTGTGGTGTGGGGGTGTGGCTAGTGATTTTAAGAGGGAGATGAAGAGGATTAGGTGTTATTGCTATACCTCCTCCCCACTCCATGCCATTGTGTCCTTTCACATCAGACGTTTGACCTGCCCCCTGGTTGGGAGGCTAAAACAACCAAAGATGGGCGTGTCTATTATGTGGATCACCTGACCAAGACCACCACATGGGTACGTGTATTGTGGGGGTGGGGCTGGTCATTAACATTTGCACTAATTACAGGATCATCCCCTTAAGAAGTCAATTGAGAACCTTCCACTTCCAGTAGGCTTAAATGTGTGCTAATCACAGGGGCTCTCCCTTAGTACTGTGTCCTCTACATAGCCTGGCTGGGAGAAAAAGATAACACCTGATGGACGACCATACTTTTTAGATCACAGTGAGATCATGCAGACATATCTTTCACTCTTCTTTCACCTCATTTCGCCTCTACTCCTCCCCTCCCCACTCCTCCCCTTCCCCACTCCTCCCCTCCCCACTCCTCCCCTTCCCCGCTCCTCCCCTTCCCCACTCCTCCCCTTCCCCACTCCTCCCCTTCCCCACTCCTCCCCTTCCCCACTCCTCCCCTTCCCCACTCCTTCCCTTCCCCACTCCTCCCCTTCCCCACTCCTCCCCTTCCTCACTCCTTCCCCACTCTTCCCCTCCTCACTCCTTCCCCACTCCCCACTTCCCACCCCTCCCCACTCCTCCCTCTTCCCACCCCACTCCTCCCTCCTCCCCCTCCCTTCAAGACACGAAGTCCACACAGTGGGAGGATCCAAGACTAGTGGCAAAAAATCTACCAACAGTGGTGAGTCCCATGGGCGTGGCTATCACGTGTACCTGGTGAGTCCCATGGGCGTGGCTATCACGTGTACCTGGTGAGTCCCCTGGGCGTGGCTATCACGTGTACCTGGTGAGTCCCCTGGGCATGGCTATCACGTGTACCTGGTGAGTCCCCTGGGCGTGGCTATCACGTGTACCTGGTGAGTCCCCTGGGCGTGGCTATCACGTGTACCTGGTGAGTCCCCTGGGCGTGGCTATCACGTGTACCTGGTGAGTCCCCTGGGCGTGGCTATCACGTGTACCTGGTGAGTCCCCTGGGCGTGGCTATCACGTGTACCTGGTGAGTCCCTGGGCGTGGCTATCACGTGTACCTGGTGAGTCCCATGGGCATGGCTATCACGTGTACCTGGTGAGTCCCATGGGCGTGGCTATCACGTGTACCTGGTGAGTCCCCTGGGCGTGGCTATCACGTGTACCTGGTGAGTCCCATGGGCATGGCTATCACGTGTACCTGGTGAGTCCCATGGGCATGGCTATCACGTGTACCTGGTGAGTCCCCTGGGTGGGCGTGGCTATCACGTGTACTGGTGAGTCCCATGGGCATGGCTATCACGTGTACCTGGTGAGTCCCCTGGGTGGGCGTGGCTATCACGTGTACCTGGTGAGTCCCATGGGCGTGGCTATCACGTGTACCTGGTGAGTCCCCTGGGTGGGCGTGGCTATCACGTGTACTGGTGAGTCCCATGGGCGTGGCTATCACGTGAAGATCAGCTACTGCAATGATTTTAATGCCACAGTGTTAGTTATTGACATGTCAGTTATTAACACTGGTAATTATCAGCTTTACTAAGTAGTGATGGTTTTCAAATGGAACTTAACTGAAATTGAAACATTTTTTTTTGCACCAATTAAGCTTTAATTTCATTCCCAAGTTAAGTCTTCATGCAGGACACATGACAGCATGCAATGCTTTTAATTGATTTGACACATTTAGGACCTCAGTTTAGAGCCACATTTTTACCCCTTGAACACTTGATCTCGTGTCCTTTTCACTTGACCAACCCCATCTCTCCCTCCATTCCCTCTTCCCATCTCTCCCTTCTCCTTACATCTCTCCCTCCATTCCCTCCTCCCATCCTTCCTCCTCCATCTCTTCCCTCCTCCCTTCTCTCCTCCCATCTCTCCCTTCTCTCCTCACATCTCCCTTCTCTCCTCAATCTCTCCTTCTCTCCTCACATCTCTCCCTTCTCTCCTCACATCTCTCCCTTCTCCTCCTCACATCTCTCCTTCTCTCCTCACATCTCTCCCTTCTCTCCTCACATCTCCCGCCCGATCCTCGTCCAGTCTCCACGCCCGTGCCTCAGCCCATCTGTCCCTTCTTCCTCCATCAACTAAATACTGCCTTGTCCTCCTCACTTCTTCTATCCCTCCTCCTCCTCTCTCACCTCCCTACTCCTTCCCCCTCCTCCTCCTTTCTCTCTTCCTCTCTTCATCTCTATATCATCACCTTCCATCTTGATTATTTCAGAATTTCAATACTCAAGAGAACTACAAGCACAAGATTATGTCATTTCGCTCAACACTAAAAAGCAATTACTCTTTCAGCAGCAGTATGGGGGTATGTGTTTGATGTGTGTATAGTGTGCGTATGTATGGTTTGTGGTGTGTTGCTGGTGTGTTTGTGTGTGCTTGGTTTGTGTCGTGTGTGTGTGTGTGTGTGGTGTCTCTATGGTGTTGTGTATGATGCATATTTTGTTATGCATGTGTGTGTTGTTGTGTGTGTGTGTTGTGTGTGTGGTGTGTGTGTGTGTGTGCCTTGTGGATAGCAACATGTCTCTCATCACAGGAGAAGGTTCCAATCTGCAAGTTCTATGTACGTCGTGGTGACATTTTGGAGAGTTCCTACAGACAGGTGATGAAGGTGGAGAGTCTTGAGCTGACTGCCAAACTGTACATCCAGTTTGAAGACGAGAGGGGATATGATTATGGGGGTCTATCAAGGTGTGCCTGTGTGTGCATGCAAGTGTGTGTGTGTGTGTGTGTGTGTGTGTGTGTGTCTGTGTGTCTGTGTGTCTGTGTGTGTGTCTGTGTGTCTGTGTGTGTCTGTGTGTGTGTTCACATCAGTATGTTTGTTAGCTACATGCCCTCATGTATCACTTTGATTGTATTTCCCCTTTCCTTCAGGGAATGGTTCCATCTGTTGTCTAAAGAGATGTTCAATCCTTACTATGGTCTGTTTGAGTATGCAGCCAGGTGAGGGTACTACCGTAAAGTACCACGAACAAGCTCCCCCCCTCCCCCCCCTCCGCCCCCAACAATAAAAAATGGCTTGTGTTTAAATGTCCGTATCTTTGTAATCGCGAACGCTTCTGCGTATCTTTTTTCATAATCATGTACAGGTCATTTTTGTTTCTGAAATGCTGAATACGTTTGAGGAGACGTTCGAGTTTACGGAGATGCGCACGTTTAAACACGAGCCATTTTTTATTGTTGGGGGCGGGGGGGGGGGGGGGGAGTTTATTTGTGGTACTTTACGATAACACACTCATGGGCACTTTAGCATGGAGTCTTTCTCTGTTGTGCAGTGACAATTACACACTGCAGATCAGCCCAAACTCAGCCCTGTATAACCAGGAACACTTACAGTACTTCAAGTTCATTGGGAGGGTGTGTGGTCTTGCTGTGTACAACACCATGGTCATAGATGGTCAGTGACCTTCACCAATGGAGCTCTCACATCATGTCCTTCATCATGTTTGTAGCTTTCTTCATCCGACCATTCTACAAGATGATGCTGGGAAAGAAGGTGACCTTCGAAGACATGCAGTCAGTGGTATGTGATTTGTACGATGCCGAGGGGAGGGGGTTCCTCGTCAGCATGTTGTTTTACACAACAGGATGTGGAATTGTATAATGGAATGAAGTACATTCTTGAGAACGATCCTGAACCTTTGTGTTTGAACTTCAGTGTCAATCACACTGTCTTTGGGGAGGTATGTTGGACCATATTGATTGGAATCCTTCTGAGCTGTTATCTTTCTCAGACGACAGAAATGGACCTCAAGCCTAATGGAAGAAACATTCCTGTTACGGAAGCAAACAAAAAGGAATATGTGAAGTAAGTGTCAGTTGTAGGTGGGGTTATGGGTGTGGCCTTGCTAATGGTGTAGAGGGATTTACTTTGCATTTATCCATCCTAGCCTAATGGTGAACTGGAGGTTTACTGATAGGATCCAGGAACAGATGAATGCCTTCATGAAGGTAGGTCTTTGTAGCAGTCTTATTAGGTGGTCACTGACAACCATGTTGTGGCCTGTACCAGGGATTTGGTGATGTCATCTCCCCCAAGCTAATCCAAGTGTTTGATGAGAGGGAACTGGAGGTAAGCTGACATGTCCCTCTCCTGAGGTGGTCCTAACCCACTGTCCCCAGTACCTGATGGGAGGTCTGGCAGAGATTGATGTGGAGGACTGGAAGAGGAACACTGAATACGATGGATATACAGCTAAAGATGATGTCATTGTGTGGTTCTGGAAGGTATACATGCCAAACTGAACTTGTGCTGTTACATCAGTTTAATGTGTTGCCATTTAATTACTACTAGGCTGTTAGTAACTATGACAACGAGATGAGAGCACGTCTGCTTCAGTTTGTGACGGGAACATCGAAAGTCCCAATGAATGGGTTTGCTGAGCTGCAAGGTATGATCTGATTACATATTTACATTTCTGTATCGGATGCAGATGTGTGTGAAGTATTCATGTCTGCATGTAAGATGTGTGCAAGTAGTGTATATGCACACATGCTGCATGCGTGTAGTTCATGTGTTTTCAAGCTTATGGGAACATTTAACCCTGCCGGATGGAGGGAGGGATGGAGGGAGGGAGGGAGGGAGGGAAGGAAGGAGGTACATAGGTTTTCCTTGGGGCTCATTGATGAATGTGGGTGATGTTGTGGTGCCTTCAGCACCCTGTGCTTTTATTAGTTAGTGGAATTATTAATACCTGGTAACTGGACACACTGCCAGTTATTAGATATTACTTTTTTGCTCATAGTATATTTTGACTAAAAATGCCATATCTTAGATTTGGTTGTTTAATGGCATTATTGTCCATAAATTATAAATTAATCTTTTCTATGAGTATTATAATTGCTGTGCACACAGATTGTAAGCGTGTGATTGTGACTGGATTGGTTGGATTGGCATGTCTTACAGCAGTGATTGGATTGGTTGGATTGGCATGTCTTACAGCAGTGATTGGATTGGTTGGATTGGCATGTCTTACAGCAGTGATTGGATTGGTTGGATTGGCATGTCTTACAGCAGTGATTGGATTGGTTGGATTGGCATGTCTTACAGCAGTGATTGGATTGGTTGGATTGGCATGTCTTACAGCAGTGATTGGATTGGTTGGATTGGCATGTCTTACAGCAGTGATTGGATTGGTTGGATTGGCATGTCTTACAGCAGTGATTGGATTGGTTGGATTGGCATGTCTTACAGCAGTGATTGGATTACAGGGACCCAAGGCCCAAAGAGATTCAGTATAAAGAAGTTTGGGAATCGTCAATCGTTGCCACGGTCACACACCTGGTAAGATCTCCTGCATCTTTAGCTGTGTGGTACATTACTTCTATTTAATCCTCACCCTGTCTCAAAAAGTTTCAACAGGCTAGACCTTCCCCCATACTCGGAGTACCACCAGCTGAAGGAGATGCTGTTGTTTGCAGTTGAGAACACTGAAGGCTTTGATGGTGTGGACTAGCTACTGCCAAGTGTCCTTGTGTCTGTTGCTTGTGTGTTTTGCATGTGAAGGATCTATGTGAAGAACCCTTGGAAGCTGATTAATATGGGGCTGGTTAATGTGGGACTGGTTCTGGTTAGTTTATGTGGGGCTGGTTAATTTGGGCTGGTTAATTTGGGCTGGTTTATGTGGGCTATGGTTCATGTGGGGGTGGTTAATAACAGGAAACGTTCAGGCTTGGTGGTTTTTAACACAAAACCACTCTGAGATTGGTGGTCTAGCGTGTGAATAGCGTAAAAACCATCCATCCTGGGATTAGGAAATTTAATATGACTCCGATGGCGCCCCTTGATGCGGCCTAAAAATTGTAAAAGCTCGGGATAAGAGACAGGTGTTTTTCGACTCCGGATTTGGAAAAGTTGATCTAGTTCGCGCGTCGAAGGTGCGCGTACCCTAAACTACCTCAAGTACCGTAGTCCTAATATTAGCTAGCTGTCGTAGCTAAGTGCAAGCGTCCAGGGTGGGAATATCGTACAACCATACGTGGTTTGTCGAATGTTGAAGCAATGAATACGAAGTTTTTTTTCGTTTAACGAAACCAGGCCAAGGCCATATCGTTTTTACGATATTCCTACCCTGGACGCTTAATCCCAGGATGGTTTTTACGCTATTCCCACGCTAGACATCCAATCCCAGAGTGGTTTTATGTTGAAAACTACCATGCCTGAACGTGAATGTGGGGCTGGTTAATGCTTTGGTTAATGTAGGGCTGGTTAATGTAGGCTGGTTAATGTAATGTGGCAACGCTATTGATAGGAAACGTGATCTACATGTATTTCAGCCAGCAACCATGGCAACACATTGGACACTCCCTAGCGTTAAAGGGCTTCGGAGGGGGGAGAGGGTGGTTGATGTTTACAAATTCATTACTTCCCAAATCCAGTTGATTATGCATACATAACTTATTTCCGTGTCAACGTTGCTTCTTTGGGAATTTAACAATAGCTACATCATGTTAGCAATCATTCATTGCTTATGAACATATTCAGTGAGACGTCATATATTACCGTTATACCACGTGTTCTATATTTCGGCTTTTAATTAGTTGCGATTCAATTTGACCTCCCCTTCGCAGGCGCTCGGAGAAAGATGTCTGCACCGTTAAAAGTAAGGAAGGTCGGGTCCATAGAATAGAATTATTTTTGCTTTATACACTTCTCAGAAGGTCTACATCTTCATATCGGAAGGCGAGGGAATTACGAAGGCCAAAGCAAGGTTCGGCAGATTTTGGTGCACGTCGACTGTTGCGCAGACGATATGTGGTAGTAACCGAGGGCGCCGTAATAGAAGCACCCGTGGCAGCTGATATAGTGGAGGGGTGAGGAGTGCACAAAGCCGTAGCATACGCGTAGCTCGCTACCTATGCCATGTCCCTGAATGTATGTTTTCTTTTATACGGACCACTTAATGAAAGGCATTTGACACCTGGCATGAGCGCAACATGAGCAGTGTCGAGTTCGTGCATTAGTGTGTTATCGACCATAGAGGTTATATCGTAGGCGCGGCTTTAACGTAGATAAGTTCCTCAGGCGGTGCCCTGAAAGAAGGAAACGTTCACATGTATTTTTAGAGTTGTAAGATTCGTGGAGTTTGCTGGCACCAAGCAAATACCTTTGGCTGTAGAGGTCGAGGGCTCGAGGATAGGGATAAGGATAGAAATATAACCTCTGTAAAAACCCTACTGGTTCATGTTCTTCCCAAATTCCACGAACCCCAACCATTGTGATGAGGCCGGGGAGGGAGGCGCACGTGCAGCTGATCAGTTCTGAGAATGGGGTGGGGTCCATCTGATTACAGTCACTTGCCGGATTCATTGCTATTGTAGTCACCACAAATACAGTGATCCAAATGAAAAGCTGCCAAAACTAGTTTTTTTGCTTAACGCTTCATGCTATAAGCATTGCAAATACATTTTCACATTCAATAAACACTTCTGTGTAAGAAACTGGTTTTAATCTAATTTAGACGCGTAAACAAAGCGTGGCTATTGGTAAACAAATACTCATTTTTCAATCATAACTCCCACTCAAAATGTAGCTGAGAGTCAAATTTATATTGTGTGTACAACGTTAGGGCCCCTATGTATATGGTGGATGTGGCATCTTACGTCCAACTAGTTGGGAAGATCAGCCCACATCGATGTAATTTTCGAGGACGAGCTACATTTCGAGTGGGTGAAAAATGAGTATTTGCTTACCAATAGCCACGCTTTGTTTACGTGTCTTAATTAGAGTAAAACCAGTTTCTTACACAGAAGTGTTTGCTGAATGTGATAATGTATTTGCAATGCTTATAGCATGAAGCGTTAGAAAGATAAGCACAAAACTTAAAAATTTAGTTTTGGCAGCTTTTCATTTGGAGCACTGTATAGATGCAGGAAGCTACATGTTCAACCAATTAACGCCGAAATATTTTTTGTTTAGCTACAGTAGAGTTGTCTAAAATCAACTAAATGAGGCACCAGGAGAATGTTAGGTAGTAGGAAGGGGGGTTTCAACAATATGAACTGAAGCTGTGAAAATGAATAACTTCTAATGCTTCAAAGGGTCTGGAAGAATTCTTTGGTAATGGTAAACACAACTTTGATATGATATGCATCTCTCGGCGTTAAACGGTTAAAGGGGAGGAGCTTTAGGCCACATAGGGTGTGTGTTCCATGGCTCTTGTTGCACTTATAGCAGATGAATGATGTGTTATTACATCATCATTTCCACTGGGCATAAAGGAAAAGATCTCCATACGAGAGTACAATTATATGGTGAAATGGGAGGGGACCAGGGTATTTTATTTTTTAAGGGGTGAAAACCTCATCATTGGTCACAGGCCAGCATGTGTAGTGGTACGAGTTCAGGTCAGCATGTTAAATGTTCCAGAGAGAGGTATGGCTAATGTAAGCAACTATTAGGGGGGGAGGGGCATACTAGGGTGTGGCTAATGTAAGCAACTATTAGGGGGGGAGGGGCATACTAGGGTGTGGTGGAAGGCCCCCAAGGTGGCCTAGCAGAACCAACTTTAAACCCTGAGTCCAAATCCGTCATCAAGTACCCCCTGTCGCCCGTCTCACGTCCCTGTCCCCCCGTCCCCTGTCCCCCCGTTCCTCTGTCCCCCGTCCCCCTGTCCCTAGTCTCACATCTCACATATCCAAGCTTTTTCAATGAAACTTGACAGCCCTCACATGCCATATTGGATGCCATCACTTGCCACATTCTGACGGAGTGTTGTATTCATCTCCACTGATGCAGTAATCTCTATGTGGTCACTTGGACACTGGGAGTGGTCAGCGGTAGCAAAGGATCCACCATTTCAAAGACCGGCTACTCCAAGAAGGTGTGTGTGTGTGTGTGTGTGTGTGTGTGTGTGTGTGTGTGTGTGTGTGTGTGTGTGTGTGTGTGTGTGTGTGTGTGTGTGTGTGTGTCAGTGTGTGTCTGTGTGTGTGTGTCTGTGTGTCTGTGTGTCTGTGTGTCTGTGTGTGTGTGTCTGTGTGTGTGTGTGACTGTGTCTGTGTGTCTATGTGTGTAAGTACGATTCTCTAGTATGGTTCTCTATGCCCCACACTGCAGGCTATAAATACTAATGGCTGTGTATGGGGATGCGAAATCAGCTGTGAGGTAATGTACTGATATCTGTGTGTGTGCATATCTGTGTGGATGTGTGTTCATTACACATGGGGGGAGGGTATGTGAGAATAATGTCACATTGTCCCATCCAGACTTCCTTGGATCAGTTTACTGTCGTTTTGGACATTTACAGTGTGAACACTTTGGTATGTGCGGTTGAGAGGAGGGAGGGGAGGAGGGGGTTGAGAGAGGGTGCTGTGAAGTGAGGGAGGGGAGGAGGGTGGTAAGGTCTTGACGTAAGGAATGTAGATTGGTGATGTGAGGGATGTAAGAGGTGAGATATGATGATGTAAGAGGGAGATATGATGATGTAAGAGGGAGATATGATGAGGTAAGAGGAGATATGATGAGGTAAGAGGGAGATATGATGATGTAAGAGGGAGATATGATGATGTAAGAGGGAGATATGATGATGTAAGAGGGAGATATGATGATGTAAGAGGGAGATATGATGATGTAAGAGGGAGATATGATGAGGTAAGAGGGAGATATGATGAGGTAAGAGGGAGATATGATGAGGTAAGAGGGAGATATGATGAGGTAAGAGGGAGATATGATGAGGTAAGAGGGAGATATGAGGTAAGAGGGAGATATGATGAGGTAAGAGGGAGATATGATGAGGTAAGAGGGAGATATGAGGTAAGAGGGAGATATGATGAGGTAAGAGGGAGATATGATGAGGTAAGAGGGAGATATGATGAGGTAAGAGGGAGATATGAGGTAAGAGGGAGATATGATGATGTAAGAGGGAGATATGATGAGGTAAGAGGGAGATATGACGGTGAGATATGATGAGGTAAGGAATATAGGGAAATGAAAATCGATCATTACCTCTTCTCCAGGCTCGTGACAACTTTCTAGGCAGGCAGTATCTTCATTTTGATCTGCTGACGCCAGGCAAATGCAAGAAAGTGGTTAGTTGTTGTGTACACTGCACTTGGAACGCCCTCACAATAAATGCACAGCATATATGCCCATTATCTGTGTTGTGTCGTTGAGACGACACATTGCATGTATGGAGCTGACCTTCCCTTTCTGACCCTTGGCACTGATGCAATGATGAGAGGCTGTGGGGTACAAATACCAAACGACAGCTCTACTATTTTTGCTTTTTCCCCCTTCTCTGTCTCACTCAAATTACCCCTACATCTCTCCTGCTTCAACCCTCCCATCATTCTCCTCCTGCCCTCTCTCACTTGCCCATCTTCCTCACCCCCCCACTTCCAGTACCCATTTCGTCCACCCCATGACCCAACAGTGCAGACACACCAAGCCTACTACACAGAATATGGGCACAAGACAGTCCTCAACCTGGTGAATAAATATGACACTGTGGTTCTCAAAGAGTGAGTTACATTCCAATGGTGCCAGAGTGGTGTGTGTGTGAAGTGTAGGAGACACTGTTATGTGGAAGATGATATACAATTAATTAATAGCAGTTATTCAAATCCGTACAATGGTGTACACACACACACACACACACACACACACATTGTTCATTGGTCTGGTGGACGATATGAGTCACCTGAAGGTGCCACTTGATTATTGCATTGTGCATCAAATAGGGAAAATGATTACTTCTGCTAATGTATCAGCTTCACCTTCTGTTGCTGTGCAAGTTTCAAGCCAAAGAATAGTTAATTAAACCCCTTTTGATTGCTACTTTTAAGCTGATTTCCAAGGTAACCTCTTTTGATTTGCTACCTTTAACCTTTAACCTGACCTAACCTTCAACCTGATTTGCTACCCTTTAACCTGGTTTCCAAGGTAACCCCTTTTTGATCTTTAACCTGGTTTCAAAGTGCTTGCATTTATGCTTGGTATGTTTCCTTAGTTACCTGTACATGGACCATGTACTACTGATCAGCAGTCACCACGTGGGCAAGGCTCGCGAGAAGAAAAGCTCTGTGCAGGGTGCATTAACTGTCAGCTACATTGTAGTAGACAAGCATCGAACCACTTCTGAGATGAAACCTCGTTCGAGCTCTGTCATAATACAGCAGAGACCACTGCCATCGGTTCCACCAAGCCAGGCTGCCCCGCCTTGTCTCCCTCCTCGCAGGGCCTCCCTCCCTCTCCCACCTAATAGTGAGTCCATGAGTGTCTCTGGTTGTGATATGCACGCATTAGGGGACTTGACCTGCACCTTTGGATACCCTTTGATATCTTTGAATACCCTTTGATACCTTTGGATACCCTTTGATACCTTTGGATACCCTTTGATATCTTTGGATACCCTTTGATACCTTTGGATACCCTTTGATACCTTTGGATACCCTTTGATACCTTTGGATACCCTTTGATATCTCAGGCACAGCAGTTGAAGTATCATCGCTCTGCTCACAGCAGGTAGACACGTTTACAAATGGTTATCAATAAGGTTATTAATCATTTGAACACCTCCGAAGGAACAGAGTGATACGTACGAGGCTTGCGAACCCTCCCAGGAGAACCTCGACTATCAATTCCACGACACTCTGCAGGAGGACGTGTCCTACGAGCCTTACGACCCCTCCCAAATGGAGGATGGGGAGGACGGTATTTATGTAAGGCTCAGCTCCATTGTGCGGGATGTGTGCTTCATTCCTTGCACGCTCTCAGTCTTCTGTAGGTCAGGTGGACCACCAGATGAGCCAAAGCCAAGGAGAGCACACAGCAATGACTCCTGCCTCTTATGAGACCGTAAGGCCAGGTTGAGCTCTGTTGTCATGTGACTGGCATGTCTGATCACGTGACTCGAATGTCTTGGTCATGTGAGGCTGGCACCACATGGTAGTGTCCTGTGCACATCATGACGTGAGGGACATATTGAAGCATGCAGAGTTGATGTGGATTATGGAGTGTGTGGGTGTGGGTTTGTATGTGTGGGGGTGGTTGTGAATTCTGTACGAGTGTGTTTGAATGTGTATGTGTGCAAGTGAGCATGTGTTTGTATGATACAAGTGTGTGTATGTGTGTGCACGAGTGTGTACAAATCTTCGTTGTACCGATAAGTCACGTACTTCGACAGGCAATAGCAACTGGCAGCCCTGATGAGGAAAGTTGCGATCGCAGTTATGAGTACGTTGCCTTATCACGCAAGTCCTCTGAAGCCCTGGTGAGACATTCAGCTGTGTGTGTGTGTGTGTGTGTGTGTGTGTGTGTGTGTGTGTGTGTGTGTGTGTGTGTGTGTGTGTGTGTGTGTGTGTGTGTGTGTGTGTGTGCGCGCACGCGTGTGTTGTAGTGTGCGTGTGTGTATTTGTTAGTTTAATTATCAACCTAATAATTCCCAGCCAGATGCCCAAACGCAAAGCTAGCATAACGTTCATGGTGACTGATTGGCAGCAAATGGGGGCAAGGGCAGGAGTACCCCACGAGCCTGTGTCCCTGTACCCAAAATCCCTGGCAGTGGTGGCACCAGCTAGTGCCGCTGACCACAACCGGGTGACCTGTGTACCAAAGCCAGGACGCTGGTCCAGGCTTGGCTATCCAGGATCGTTGGGAAAGTCTGCCGGCTAGACAGGCACCAGGGTGACGCTGGTCACCAACTGTGTGACCTGTGTACCAAGCCAGGACGCTGGTCCAGGCTTGGCAAGCCGGCTTTGTAGGGACAAGCCCGCAGGGCTCCGCCCAAATTAGCCCCCAAATACACACCCTTCAGCCCCCCCACGATGGTGCAAACTGGCCAGACTCTGGGTAAATTGGTTTTCTGGGCTGTGCATACACACGAGGGAATACAAACAAGGAGGGGAAATGTGTGCAAATACATGTAAGTTCAGTTATAGTGCCTTTGCCATCTGAGCAGCAGCGGAGGGGTGGGCCGGATGATGGCGGACGTAGGAATGGAAGGCAGCACTGCGCCAGCGGCCGAGCTCCATGATGGTGGAGGATGACATGCCAGCCTTGGCAGCAGCAGTGGCTGCCCCAATCCTAAAGCTGTGAGTGTTGAAAAGAGACGGGTTGAAGCCCAGCGACTTGAGGTTAAAACGAAGGATCGCTCGAAACTTCTTTGCAGTTAAGGGCATGCCATTCCTGATATGGAACAAAGGCCTTGATGGTGGAGTCCTGCAGCTCTCCAAGTAGTGTTGCATGGCACTGACGGGACAACAAGCATCCTCACTACACCCCACGGTGATGACTGAGCTCTGCCCAAACTGGTCTGTCTTGGAGTGTGTTAGGAACACCTTCAGCTGATGTCCAAGAAACTGAATGTCCCGTCTAGCCAAAAATTGGTGTGATGTGTGATAGGCAGGAACTGTCAACTCGCTGACGCGGAGGAAGCCAATAAATGCTAGAGACATGGCTGCCTTGAGCATGAGTCTGTCCTGTGATGGGATAGTTGAATCACAACCAAGATGTTTCAACAGGTCAGCCAGTATCTGCGGGGTTATAGGGAGTCGGGGTGTCCTGCATTGGGACTGTGTCTGTTTCCTTTGGATCCCACGCAAGACCAGCTTCAAGATGGTGTTGCCACTCACAGGGCTCCTGCGTCCACCGACGTGATGCAGGAATGAGACAGCTGCCAAGTACACCTGAATGGTCGGGAGGCGAAGGGAGGTGCTAAGGTGGGTGGCAAACAGCGCCACTTGGCGTTTGGTGGATGGTACAGGGACCAGATCCAGTGCCCTGCAGAATGTAAGGTACCGCTGAATGCCCACCTTGTAGGTGGAGGTAGTAGACCCGGCCAGGGCTCTGTGGATGAGAGAGACAAGGTCCGTGTCTAGAGACTGGCTAACGCTGTGGGTATGGAGGTGGGGACCGGTTCGGCCTGTGGGGCAAGAGCAAAAACCGTGAGAGCTGGTTCCGAGACAATGCATCTGCCAGTGGGTTGTGTTTGCCCGGGACATGCACAAGTTGGATTGTGAAGTTGTTGCATGCGGCAGCATAGAACAACTCCCGAAGAAGGCTCATGATCTTGGGATCCCGGGAGGACTGACCAGACCATGCGTGAACCACCGCCTGGTTGTCACAGTGGAACCTGATGCGGTGTCCGGCTAGCTTGTGACCCCACGCATGAGCTGCTGCCACGATGGCAAACAGTTCCTGCCACTGAATGGAACGCTGGGAAAGCTCCTGATGAGGCAGCCACGATCCCCTGAACCAGAACCCGTTGAAGTAGCCCCCAAACCCATGGATACCGGAGGCATCCGTGAAAAGGTTCAGTGTTTCGGCACTGATCCAACCAGGGTCCAGAAACATGGCTACTCCATTCCAGGTTGGGAGGAAGCGAGCCCACCACGCAAGGTCTGCCCTGGCCTCTGAGTTGATCCGAATATGGTGATGGAGTCTATCGACAGTAGTGGACAGGTCAATTAAACGCCGCAGGAATAGACGCCCAGCCGGAACAACTTTGGTCGCAAATGACAGCTTGCCAATGAGAGATAGCAGCTCACGCTTGGTTGACTTGTACCGCCCCAGCCAGGACTGAACCATCTGCAAGATGTCACGCAACTTGTCCTGGGGGAGTGACAGTCGGCGAGCATCCGAATCCAGGACAATCCCCAGGAAGGTGATTTGTGTTGATGGTCCCTCCAGTTTCTCAAAGGCAACAGGAATACCCAACCTTTCGCAAACTGAGAGTGTGACTTGGACTGAGGAGGTACATTGTTGCTGACCTGCTGCCCCCACAAGAAGAAAATCATCCAGGTAGTGGACCGCATCAATGTGGTAGTTGGTAGCAAGGACCCAATGAAGGGCATCAGCAAAACGGTTGAACAGGCATGGCGCAGATCTGAGCCCAAAGGGTAGGCATGTATCGACATAGTACATGCCATCCCAAAACATCCCCAGTAAGTCCCAGTCTGCTGGGCGTACAGGAACCATTCTGAAGGTGGACTTAAGATCAATTTTTGCCATTATCGCACCAGTGCCATAGGTGTGGAGAAGCCCGACAGCATCGTCCACTGAAGAGTAATGCAGCGAAAACTCTTCCTTCAAAATGCCATCATTGACGCTTGTTCCATGGGGAGCCGAGAGGTGGAGTATGACTCTCCATTTCCCATTCTTCTTGGGAGCAGCACCAAGCCCCGAGGTTCTGAGGTTGGGTAGCGGTCGCTCAGCAAAGGGGCCTAGGACCCTGCCAGCTTCCACCTCCTTCTGGAGCTCAGAGCTAACCACCTCCGGATGCTGCAAGGCTGAGGGGAGATTACGTGCAGTGTAGGGTGTGTGGGGGCCATTAAAACCAATAGAAACACCGTATAGAATGCTATTAAGCAGCCAGGTAACCCAGGCTTTGTCAGGGTGATTGCGAAGCTCTCTCTCAAATTCTGAGGGTCGTAGTGGAGTATGAACTTGCTGGTCAGCCAGGGACCCCCACGGCCCTAGGACAGGTTTTGCCAGAGTGGTCGCCCCCACAACCTGCGATCCAGCACTTGTGGGCAAATGCACAGCTGACTCGGGAGCAAGTGCTGTAGTTAAAGCGCCGGCAGATCTCCTGACCCGTGATGGAGTGAGTGACATGTCCGCCAGACTGGGTGGTGGTGGAGCCACTGGCAGTGTTTGGTCGGGAGGAGGGGGGTGGTGCCTACGGAGATGGGGTTCGGCTTGGAGCGAAAAGGATGGCGGGTCGCACACCAAACCAGGATGTCCTCCTTTACCTGGTCCCAAGGAATGAGGCGAGCTTTGTCCCTGGCAACAGCCTGCCTAAACAAGCTGTCATATTTGATGCACACACCCACAGGATACGAGCTAAACAACTGGCACATGATAGCTTGTATTTTATCATTTGTAAAGCAGTGTGGGGAAATGCTTGCACCCGGATTGCCAGGAATATATTCCAAGCCTCAACCCAATTAGCGAAATCCCCGATGTGCCTTTTGCTCAACCCCTTATCCCCTGTACGCTTCCCCTGCTGAACAGTAAATACCTCGTCTAGTACAGGTGGCAACAATCTATCAAATTTGACAAATTTACCTTTCCTGATCCGTCTCACGAGGTGCCTGGCGGGAGCGGTTACACAAGAGGAGAAGGGGGATTCAGAGAACTCCTCGAGGCTGCTGGATCGTCTCCGGTGGTGCTGGCGTGATCGACGTCTGCTCCTATACCGACTCGAGGAGGATGACCTGCTGGACCGAGAGCTTCTCGAGTCACTGGAGTCGTCCGAGTGGCTCGAGTGTCGACGTCGCCTGTGGGAACAAGGAGAATAGCTCCGTGAACGGGATGGGCGACAGCGCGCGACGAATGGTGAAGCCTTGCGGGGGCCCAGCTGTTCCACCACCTCATGGAAGGCTGTCTTGCGACGGTGAGTAGAGGTCACCGCGTCCTTGTCGGCCATCGTCCTTGGTGAACCGCGTTCACTGCGGTGTTCTAGGCGGTTCGAGCAATGCGCCTTAGGATTATGTCGGGTGGGAGGGGCTCGGATCCTCTTCTCAGCTGCGCGAGAGACAGCGGCCTCTGTGGAGGAAGCAGTTGCTCGTCGACGGCTGCTACGAGTGGGAGGGTCTCCCGTGCCTTCCTCAGCTGCGCGAGAGACAGCGGCCTCTGTGGAGGAAGCAGTTGCTCGTCGACGGCGGCGACAAGTGGGAGGGGGTCCCGTGCCTTCCTCAGCTACGCGAGAGACAGCGGCCTCTATGGAGGAAGCCAATGCTCGTCGATGGCGGCAACAAGTGGGAGGTCCCTCTGGATCGCCACCATCCTCCGAAGCAGCGGCATCAGAGGCGGCGGATTGAGACTCGTCACCCGACACAGCGGTACCTGGCTGGCTGGCGGCCTCGTGGTGACGGCAGCGACCGGCTCTACTATCGTGCCCCCATGTGGACAACCCGGAGGGGCCGGGGTCGTCTGGGTTTCTGGAACCCCCATCGATATCGAGCGGAACGCTCACAGGGCCACTTGAATAAGCCTCGGAGTCGTCTGTCTCCGAGTCGGCCGACGACGAGGGGTCGCCATCGCCACGAGAAATGGAGTCTTCGTATTCTAAGAGCCTCTCCACCAGGGCCTGCTTGTTCCTCGTGGAAACGAGGTTCGCCTGCGACAAACGAAGACGCAGTACTTCGGCGGTTAACCGCAGAAGGCTCTTGCGACGTGCATCAGACATGTGAAAGAAAGGTGAAGCTCTCCAGCGCCTGTTGACCAGCAGCATGCGCTGGAGTTGCGCATCATCTCTATATATACATGCATACCCAGAGGCTGGCCATCCGATTACGCAACCATAAGCGAACAAAGGGGGGCCCTCGCCCAGCGCCATATGACAATAGTAAGGCTACCCCATATCACAAAGGTTAGGCTTGAGTGTGATGTGGTTATGCGTGTAAACGGGAATTACTAGTGCCCATTAAAACCTGTTTAGCTCCCTAAACAGTACCTTATGCATGTATGTATGTGTGTGTGTGTGTGTGTGTGTGTGTGTGTGTGTGTGCGCGCACGCGTGTGTGTGTGTAGTGTGCGTGTGTGTATTTGTTAGTTTATGTATGTATGTATGTATGTATGTATGTATGTATGTATGTATGTGTGGACATGTGTGTGTGTGTGTGTGTGTGTGTGTGTAGGTAAAAGATGCCATAATGGTACATGTGTTATGTGTGATGATGGTACACGCATGCAGGGTTTCATTGAGAAAATACCTCACCGGGAGGGGCAAAAGTTGAGTTGATACTTCTTTGAGGGGGCGATTACAAATTTGTTTAATGAGGCAACCTCAGGTGACTCTGAGGACTGTGTCACTTATCTCTTGTAAATGTACATGTAGCTGAGATGTACCAATTATGCATTGGTTTCATTTTTTGAGCTACGCAGTACTAAATAACATTTTAGCGCAATAACTTTATTCATCACATCACTAAACACTGCACCATTTATCAGTAACTTGACAGATAATAGTTCAAGTCATTTTGCCTCATCTGGAAATGTTGTAACAGCTGTAATGGGACCACAATCAAAAACTCTCTATTCAATTTTCCAACCAACCTTATATACCCTGCACCTCAAACATTGCACATAATACAACATCACAAGCTAGGTCAGCGAAACCCTATACTAGAAAAGGACTAAAACAACTTTCCCATGAACTGCACCTAACATGATGAGATGTACATATACACACACTACATATGCTCTGCCTTCTTTAAGCTTGCCCTCAAGCTTTAGTACCTATCTGGTTGTCTCCTTTGTCTTGTGGGGTAACGTCTCTGCTCTTCTGGCAGGTCTTCTCTTGGCAGGTCTTCTCTTGGCAGGTCTTCTCTTGGCAGGTCTTCTCTTGGCAGGTCTTCTCTTGGCAGGTCTTCTCTTGGCAGATCAGGAGAAGTAATTATGTGGTCAATCTGGGGTGCATTCCAGACATCAATTGTGGGATAGTCCTTTGGTGGTACTTCATTGTATTGACGCTGATTCCTGTGCTGCAGTCGATTTATGTGAACAATCCGTGTTCTTGTTCCATCTGTGATCTCCATATTGATGTCATTCTTGACAGATTTTATAATCCACTTGCCTTCCCATTTACTTCCCAGCTTACTAGATTTTGGAACTGACAGCCAAACAGTGTCACCTTCTTTAAAAAATCGCAGCTTGGCATGAAGAATCAAAAGAAGTTTTCTGAGCAGCTCCAGCCTGTACCATATTTGCATCCACAAAATCACGTAGTTCTGCTAGTTTTGCTTGCAGATAGCCCTGGTATGAGTTTGTGTCAAATGCAATATGAGGCGATAAATCGTTACTCCTTGGTTCTCTACCAAACATGAGTACAAATGGTGAGACTCCAGTTGACGTGTGTACTGCTGTACGATAAGCATAGAGCACCAGTGGTAGATAACGCTCCCATTCATAGTCCTTCTCACATATGCTCTTAACAGCTGCAGTAGTGATCTGTTCACACGTTCAACCATGCCGTCACACTGTGGGTGGTAAGCTGTGGTACGACGTTTGTTGATTCCAAATGCTTCCAATGTCTGTTGAAAGATGGTACTTTCGAAATTGGTACCTTGGTCTGAGTGCAGAATATCTGGTATTCCATACACTGCAAAAAGACGTATAATCTCAGTTGTGATCCTATTTGCAGTCTGATCTGGAAGTGGAATAGCCTCGACCCATTTTGTAAAATAATCTTGTATCACGAGCAAATATATGTTGTTGTTGACTGACCTCGGAACTGCTAACACATCCACTGCTATCATCTTCCATGGTCTGCCAATAGGTATGTTGGTCATTGGGGCTGGGGTTGGGGTTGGAAGTTTTGCTTGTTGACAGACAACACACTTGCTGCAGTACTGATTGACATCTTTTGCCATATTAGCCCAAAACGCTTCTTGCTTCAATCTTTGCAAGGTTTTCTCTATTCCTTGGTGACCTGCAGATGGAGCATCATGATTCCTCTGTAGTGCTTCCCTTTGAAGACTTTCTGGAAGCACTGGTACTGAAATCACATTCGAGGCTGGACTTGGAGCATATCGTCTACATACTATGCCGTCGATCAATTGCAGCTGTGACCAGAGCTGTCGATATCTCCTGAGTGGGTGCTGTCTCCACTTTCCAGAATGAGTGGGGGTTTTCTTGCTCAGCAATGTTGTATAAACTATGCCAATGGCGTAGTCATCTCTCTGTGCCTTCCGCATATCATCCAATGGTTGTCCAGAATGGGTAATAGCTCCTACACTGCGCCTAGACAAGGCATCTGCATTTCCATTCTGCGATCCTTTCTTATATTCAATCTGGAAATCATATTCTTGTATTGCCAATGCCCAACGGCACAATAAACCTTCTATTTTCTGAGCTGACAACCATTGAAGTGGTGCATGATCTGTTGTAATGTTGAAAGGGCGACCCAATAAGTAATGTCGAAACTGTTTCAGAGCATATACCACAGCTAAGCATTCCTTCTGTATTACACTGTATTGCTGCTCTGATTTGTTGAGGCTTCGGCTGGCGTATGCAATGACATGACCATCCTGTTCAAGTACTGCCCCAAGTCCAACGGCACTCGCATCAGCTTGCAGAACAAAAGTACCTGCATCTTGGTCAAACCTAGGGTAAGCCAGTATTGGGGCCTGCACAAGATTTTGCTTTAGAGTCTGAAATGCTGCATCACATTCTGTTGTCCAGTTGAATGGAGTGTCCTTTTGAGTGAGAACGTGAAGTGGAGCTGCTATTGCTGCAAATGCATTGACATAACGCCGATAGTAGGATGCTAGACCCAGGAACTGGCGAACAGAATGTACATCATGTGGGGTAGGCCATTCTTCCACAACTTTGACCTTGCCTGGATCAGGCATCATTCCAGCACCCGAAAATGTGTGTCCCAGATAGAAAACTTTGTCCATTCCAATATGACACTTTTTCCCTCGAAGTGTTAATCCTGCTCCTTGAAGTTTCTGGAAGACAATATTCAAGTGTTCCTTGTGTTGGCTCTCATCTTTAGAAAATATGATGACATCATCTATATATGTTCTCACAAACAACAGCCCTCTCATTACTGTGTCCATCAGGCGTTGAAATGAGCTGGGAGCACCAGTCAGGCCAAAAGGCATTCGTGTAAACTGGTACAGTCCCATTCCAGGTCCTGGACAAAATGCTGTCTTTTCTCTGTCTTTTGCATATACTGGAAGCTGCCAGTATCCTGACTGGAGGTCTAATGTTGAAAAGATGGTTGCTCCTGCCATGTGTCCTTGCACCTCATCTGGCAAGGGTAGTGGGTAAGCATCCTTTTTCGTTCTTTTGTTAAGCTCCCGATAGTCAACGCATAATCGAATGTCTCCAGACTTTTTCTCAACATACACAGCAGGTGCCATCCATGGACTACAGCTATTCTCAATTATGCCTTGCTGTAACATGCTCTTGATTTGCTCTTCTACTACGGAGCGATACTGTTCAGGAATGCGACGTGGTGGGACTCTGACAGGTGAGCCTGTTGTTGGGATATAGTGGTCTGCATAGTCCGTTTTTCCTGGCAGTGTTCTAAACAAGGTTTTGAACTTGCCCACAACCGTCTTTAGCTCAGATCTCGGACATTCTGGTAATTCAAAGGAGGCCACCAAGTTTCCAAATTTTGGAACAGCACATTCATCAACCACATCTTCATCCTGGCTTCTTGTCGCTGCTGCAAAATGAGAAGTACTCTTTGCTTTCTGTATGATGGGCAGGAGTGTTGATAATCCGTCTGGCTTATTGCGATTGTTATTGTTGTAGAGAACCTGAACAGGAGAATGGGAGAAGTTCAAAACCAATCCATGCTTCTGCATGAAGTCGACCCCAAGGATCACTGAGGTAATCAAGTTATCCACTACGACAAAGTTGTGCTCTATTGTTCTGTCACCCACTTGAATAGGTGCTGTTACGTAATCAACAATCTTAAGCTTTTCACCGGCAGCTGTCACGAGTTGAATGAGTGTCGTGGGCGTGATTACACGGACATTTTCTGCTACTTGTAACGCCGCCTTTCTCACCAATGAGATTGAAGAGCTCGAATCCAGCAAGATGTTCACTGTTGCTCCGCCTAGCTTCCCCGTTAATGTAACAACTTTACTTTCAATGGCTGCTATTGTAACTAGCTTATTTACAGCGGGGCCTTCACAAACTAATGGGGACGCCTGTTGCCCTCTACGGACGTCCCGTTGTCGTTTCCCTGCTGACGACAATTCCGAGCCATATGCCCCAGTCGTCCACATGATAAACATTTTGCATTTCCTTCTCTTTTCCAGCATTGTCGTTCAAAGTGTCCTGATTGTCCGCAACGAAAACACCTGACTCTCCTTTCGCCTCTTACCGACAACGCAGCGACTTGTTCTGTTAACAGTTTTATTTGGTGAGCGAGTTTCTGCACTTGTGTTTCCTCTCTCAGCTTCTCTTCCATCGCTGCAACAGTAGTGCTCCCTTCCTCTAGTGTCATCAATGTTCTTGCTCTCTCCAACGCCGTATCCAAATCCTTTACGTCACCCGCCGCTCTTAACTGCTTTGAAACAACCGTTGGTAGTCCTTCCATAAATTGGTGTAGCAATAGCGGAGAGCGTGCAGTTGCATCGAGACCAGGCATTGCTTGGTCCAATAACCGTTTGAGTTCATAAAGGTACAATGATAGTGCTTCTCCCGATCGAAGTCTGCGCTTGAGAAATCCGTCCATTGACACAAAGCTTGCCGGCACCATCCTTTCAATCATCTTTTGTTTTGCAGCACCATAGTCTCCTTGCTCATCTTCACTGAGCTCCATCCATGTTGCAAGCGCTTCGCCCTCCAGCAGAGTGGGTAGCTTCAAGACCTTGGCCTTTTCGTCCCATGCATTTGCCTTGCAACAAATTTCAAAGCGTTTGAACCATTCCCCCGCATCCCCACTCGCGAACGGCTTTGGTATGCTTACGTGTCGTTGCTCCGCCATTCTGCCTCCTCTGCGCTAATGTTAAACCGCTCTCTGCTACCAATGTAATGGGACCACAATCAAAAACTCTCTATTCAATTTTCCAACCAACCTTATATACCCTGCACCTCAAACATTGCACATAATACAACATCACAAGCTAGGTCAGTGAAACCCTATACTAGAAAAGGACTAAAACAACTTTCCCATGAACTGCACCTAACATGATGAGATGTACATATACACACACTACACAGCCCTCAGCATTTTTGACCTACTAAAAGTCCCTGATGTATTTTCTAGTGATTGTTTCCATTATGGATATGTTTTTGTTAGTGCACCACCCTTGCACATTATGGTATAGACAAATCTGCTAAGACTATACTTGGTGATGAAACTATCAAAGCTGCACCTGATATCACCTGATCTCAAGACTGAGTGGAAAGCGTTCCGCCTATTTATGGCTAAGCAGCCGTCAAAACAGTTGAAATTGCAGTTGAAGGAATTGGCTTGTTAATGATTATACTCGGAATTGTAATATTTTAATAATTTTTCTTGCATGGTATTAGAATACGTCCGTACTCTATACCGCATGACGTGGAATATTTCTGTTTATTGGGTGATCTCATGAGGTTTTGTTTTGCAGCGGTAGTGATATTGTCTCTGATTGAGCTATACATGTATGTGTAGTTATGCATGTAGCTGGTAGCGCGCAGCTGTACGCTGAGTGGACTTAGTGTTGTGTGTGGGTGCAAACATGGTTGTACGCTGAGTGGACTTAGGGATGCTTTGGTAGCAAACGCTGAATGTACATAGTAATGTGTTGACAGCTGCAGTGGCGTAGCAAGGTCTCCTGGCGCCCGGGGCGAGCTACTTGTTGGCGCCCCACCCATAAACTCAAGTCAAACGTATTTCACAAATAAATATTAGAAATAACATGCAAATGATACGAAATGCAGGATTGTAAATTTAATACTGAACCAAAGCAACAGAAAACTTAGAAAAGTTTTAAACTTTAAAATCATTAACCAAAATTTAGTTATCCGCGTTTTTTTGCTTGACTAGTTTTAACAAACTATTGTTAAATCAAACTGCGCAAAGAATTACTGTATCTACAGGTTAATTTTTCGAGCTTTTGCAGAAGCAAAAGTATTTATCACGTCATCGTAATCAAGTCTGGAGGCTAATTCGTGTTCAATTGATAATGTTGCAAGATTTGATAGTCTGTCTTGTCCCATTGATGTCCGAAGATAATTCATCAGGAGTTTCAGTTTGCTGAAGCTTCTCTCAGCTGTCGCCACACTGACAGAAATGGTGATGAATAGCTGCAGAACAATAACTAAGTTTGGAAATGCATCCAGTGAAATGGACGAGATGTAACGTAATATATCAAGAGCTGAAAAATTTCTAACGTCACCTTGCTTCGTGGAGGTGTTTGACCGCATCAATCTTCCTAGTGCCAAGAGCTCCTCCAGCAATTCAATGTCGTCCAAATGTCCTGGATATTTTTTGCTCAAATCCTTGCACCTGCTCATCCACTTAGCCTTTATTGAACTCGTCTCATTATCAGAAGGTTGAAGAAGTGATTTGACGTCGCACACAAATCCAAAATCTTCGTCCAATTCATGTACTTTGCTGAATCGATTGGTAATTTCTTGAAGAAGAGCATCAATTACTTCTTTCACCTTCCTATCATATTCTTGTTTTGTTGACAACTGATCATCATTTCCAAGTTCATCATGCATTTTCTTTCTTCGTCTAATGCGCTCTTGAATAGTGATTCCATTTTCTTCACAATGTGCTGCGGCTTGTTCAACCGCTCCTTTTGCAAGCTGATCTCGGTCTTCAACCAGCATTATCCTTAGGGACTCTAAAGCCACCGCCGCAGCCTCCTTTAAGGTAAGGTGCTTTGTCTGGAGAACTGCTTGTACTCTATCAATTTCTGGTAAGACCTTGCCCCACAGATTAAGGAAAACCAAGAATTTGAAGGACATAACATTATCCAATAATCCACCTGCATCAGAACGTGTATCCCTTGTATCGCCATTATTTCTTAGTTCTTCTAGGCAATCAATAAGTTCGTTGTACTGCTTAAAGACAGGCTTAACGGCTTCTGCCTTACTGCTCCACCTTGTATCTGCATGCCTTTTTAAGGAGATTTGAAGATGTCTTTTCATGACATCCCATCGGCCAGTGGACTGAGAGAAAAAGGCAAACAGTCTGTCCAGAGTGCCGAAAAACGTTATAACTTCAGGATTCACTTCAGCCGCATGAACCCCTACTAAGTTCAAGCTATGATTGCAGCATGGTACAAAGACTGCCAGTGGATTTAGTTCCCGAATTCTTGTCTGAACACCTGTATGGATGCCTGACATTGTTGCTGCATTGTCAAACCCCAGTCCGCGACAATCTTGAATGGATATGTTATCTTGTTCAAAACACTCTAGCAATTGATTTGTAAAAATTGCAGCAGTTTTACCTTTCATTGCAAAAAAACCAAAGAATGATTCTCTTACTTCAACATTGTTCTGCTGCAGGACAACATACCAAACGATAATCGACATTTGATCCACGTGAGCTGCATCTGGTGTGCTATCGGCAATTATTGTAAAATATTTTGCTTTCTTTATGTCTTCAACGATTTTTTCATGCACTGTTCTGCCAAGAAGATTTATCACTTCATTCTGGATTGTTGGTGATAAATACGATGTACTTCTTGCAGTTAGAGTTACGGTTGTGAGATGCTCCCTCAAAACTGCATCGTATTTTTCAAGAAGAATAATCAGTTCATAGAAGTTTCCTCTGTTATGCGACTCGTCATCTTCTCTATGGCCCCGAAGTGCTATGTTCTGTTTAGCGACAAACAGAATGACATCTAACACTCTCTTTAAAATTTCACGCCACTTCATTCGTTCTTGTTGGATAGCTTGTTCCAACGAGTGGTCAATCAATGCTCCTGCGTGCAATCCAGCCTCAAGTTCCTTCCAGCTTAAATAACACTGCCTATGATATGGACTCTTTTCATGATCAAGAATTCTTGGATTCAACTTTCTCCATTTAGAAAACCCATGCTGACTTGCGAATGAACTAACTGTACCTCCTTGACCTGATTGCGTGTGAGGAAATAAAATGCAGCAAAAGCAAAAGGCAGCTCCTTTGACAGGAGAATAAATTAGCCAGTCTCTAGGAAGTTCTTTACCATTTGCCAAAGTTTTTATGAACCACTGACTTGTCAGAGATCTGGAAGTTCCACGTTCATCAACATCTTCCACAAATGGGCCTGCTTTGTTTTGCAGTTCACCGACACCCTGCTCAACGAGTTGCAATCGCAGGGAGTCTTTAATTGGCCGCAGCCAAAGACCAATGTCTTTGATATACGTAGGAAACTTATCGGATTCTGGTTCTGACACTTCTGCAGAAGACTCATATGCAAAGTCTCCAGAACGATTTTCTTTTTCAAAAATATTTTCTTCATGCTTGGAATTTACTTGTATCGTGTCATCAGTTTTGTCGATATCAGATGTTTCTTCGTCAAATACTTGAGAACTATCTACTTTCTCCATTTCACTCTGCTCGTATTCATTGTCCAACTGATTTGGCTGCTCCGGCTGGTCAACTTTTAAGAATTTAAGCAAAGAACCGCATTCCTTTTGGCGATCAACTTCACGCTGAGCCGAGCGCTTTCTGTAGTACGAACCTGAAGGTTTATTTTTAAAACTCATTTTTATTATCATAGTCTAAGGGCATGGACAACAAAGTTTTTTAAGCGAGACTAGCGGGTTAATAGAGGAGTTGCATGTGACGTCGCGCGCGTCTTACATCACTAAGTATGTTACTATAAATATGCGCTGCGTGGGTACGAGATAAACAATAACCGGACGGGAACAATAGAAGGCGGCAGCATTCGCTCACGTGGTACATATTTATAGCGTGCCATATACATAAATAGCAGCATACATATGATGTAACTAAACAATGCAAGGCGCGCGTGACGTCAATGCAACTCCTCTATTAACTTATTTTCTGTTTACCTGCCTCTTCGAACTATTTCAGGCCAAGAGACACCGATCCAAACGATAGTCGTCCTATGATCGCTATATAATTTTTCCTTGAGTGACAACCGGTACCGTACGATTATCAAAGAAATTATGCTGAGCCTGACCTTAGACCTACTTTTAAAATTTTTGTTTGACCTATTAAAAAAATTTTTTCCCCACGATTTTAGCGCCCCTCTCAACTCGGCGCCCGGGGCGACCGCCCCCCTTGCCCCCCCCTTGCTACGCCACTGGACAGCTGTGTATGTGTGCTGAGTGTGTAGTGTCAGGTTCGAAGACCTTATCACGCGCTGCATCCCTCCCTTACATGAAGACTATAAGATATAGCTATTTAACTTTTGCACAGACCCTGTTGGTAACAATCACTCGTTTACGGCCGTTTATACACATTAACCAGTGGCAATGTTGTGCTATACACGGCCAGGGGCTGCGTACGCAAATCTTCTGCGTATAATCGGTTAAAAGCCATGTTTCCAAATTTAAGTACACTTGCCACCATTTGTTTATCTATTCCAGTTTCAACTGCGTCTGTAGAAAGAAGCTTTTCTCAGATGAAGTTGATTCAAACTCCCTAAGAAACTGCCTTAGTGATTCAAGTTTATTTAATGAAAATAACAACTGTCTCCAGATATATCATCAGATAGTGACCTTGATGCAATACTAGAGATATGGAATAGAATAGGTACATGTAGGAGGATTGCTGTAATGAGTTGTGTCCATCACTTGTATGTACTTTAAGATGCATTTATACAGATTACTCCAAATTGCCAAGGGAGGGCAACATATGGCAAGGGGCCTCCCCTCCCTCCCCCCCCCCCCCCCCCCCCCCCCCCCCCCCCCCCCCCACTTGATGAAACCCTGACATGTGTGCCAGTAGTGACATGGATAAGGTCATCTGGTGTGATTCATGTGTGTGTGGTTGTGTTTTGGTTGTGTGTGTGGTTATGTGTGTGGTTGTGTGTGGTTATGTGTATGGTGGTGTGTGGTTATGTGTGTGGTTGTGTGTGGTTATGTGTGTGGTTGTGTGTGTGAAATGCTTATATACTCATTTGCTTTGCCCTACAGCCATCTAATGTTGAAGCTTTTGATGCAGACTCAGTGGAACCAGAGCTGTCTAGTCCAGAGGCTGTTCCGGGAATGGAACAGAGACCAGAACAGGAGGCTGAGTCACCCCTGGAAGCACATGAGCAGGTGAGCACTCCCCAACATAGCTGGTCCAGAACAGATTCATTCATGATATGCAACAGCTGGGCGTTTTACTGGTGCAGGCTTTGTGAAAGTAAATATAACTGACACCTTAATATCTATTCTATCAAACACCTCACCCAGACACGCACCTCACCCAGACATGCATCTCACCCAGACATGCATCTCACCCAGATATGCACCTCACCCAGATATGCACCTCACCCAGACACTAGACATGCACCTCACTGACACACACATCACCCAGACACGCACCTCACCCAGACATGCACCTCACCCAGACATACACCTCACCCAAACACGCACCTCACCCAGACATGCACCTCACCCAGACATGCACCTCACCCAGACATGCACCTCACCCAGACATGTACCTCACCTAGACACGCACCTCACCCAGACATGTATGCACCTCACCCAGACATGCACCTCACCTAGACACGCACCTCACCCAGACACACACCTCACCCAGACATGTACCTCACCCAGACATGCATCTCACCCAGACACGCACCTCACCCAGACATGCACCTCACCCAGACATGCACCTCACCCAGACATGTACCTCACCTAGACACGCACCTCACCCAGACACGCACCTCACCTAGATATGCACCTCACCCAGACACTAGACATGCACCTCACTGACACACACATCACCCAGACATGCACCTCACCCAGACACGCACCTCACCCAGATATGCACCTCACCCAGACACTAGACATGCACCTCACTGACACACACATCACCCAGACACGCACCTCACCCAGACATACACCTCACCCAGACACGCACCTCACCCAGACACGCACCTCACCCAGACACGCACCTGACCTAGACATGCACCTTACCCAGACATGCACCTGACCTAGACACGCACCTCACCCAGACATGCAAAATGGTGATTTTATCAGGACCACTGCACACTATGTAGGATTGGCACCATGGACGTGGTTTTCAATCAAGTATTTTAAAACGATAAAGAAGTGTTGCCTCCACTTGCTCACTGGCATATAACATGTACATGCACTTCATAAAATAGTGCCATTTTCGTGAAGCAACAGGTCAGCACTTCAAATTATAGCATTTTACTTCCAGAGGTACCTTTTCATAAAATAGGGTGTACAAACATTCGTTGGTGAATATACTAATACCATGCATGGACTAATTTTATGGCCCAAAAAAATTCTCATTGACGTTGAATAGCTCTTGACACTTACTATGTACTTAAGTAGCTAGAAAAATGTTGTTTCAATTGATTCCTGTCCTAAAGTTAAGCAGGTGCAAATCCATTAGTGGCTACATGCATTGCTCGCAATGATTAACGATTTGATGTCACACAACATGTTTTGAAATACAAATGATAACCAGACATTGATAATGACAGCCAGACATTGACAATGATAGCCAGACATTGACAATGACAGCCATATGGGGAAAAAATCTGGAAAGCAGGTGGCCATTACGATGAAGGCCCAGAGGCCAATCAGGCTTCTCAGCGATGCCAAGAAGGCTCTGAGACCATGCAAGCTCACTAACGACCTACCACTCTGAGACCATGCAAGCTCACTAACGACCCTACCACTCTGAGACCATGCAAGCTCACTAATGACCTACCACTCTGAGACCATGCAAGCTCACTAACGACCTACCACTCTGAGACCATGCAAGCTCACTAACGACCTACCACTCTGAGACCATGCAAGCTCACTAATGACCTACCACTCTGAGACCATGCAAGCTCACTAATGACCTACCACTCTGAGACCATGCAAGCTCACTAACTACCTACCACTCTGAGACCATGCAAGCTCACTAACGACCTACCACTCTGAGACCATGCAAGCTCACTAACGACCTACCACTCTGAGACCATGCAAGCTCCTAACGACCTACCACTCTGAGACCATGCAAGCTCACTAATGACCTACCACTCTGAGACCATGCAAGCTCACTAATGACCCTACCACTCTGAGACCATGCAAGCTCACTAACGACCTACCACTCTGAGACCATGCAAGCTCACTAACGACCTACCACTCTGAGACCATGCAAGCTCACTAATGACCTACCACTCTGAGACCATGCAAGCTCACTAACGACCTACCACTCTGAGACCATGCAAGCTCACTAACGACCTACCACTCTGAGACCATGCAAGCTCACTAATGACCTACCACTCTGAGACCATGCAAGCTCACTAATGACCTACCACTCTGAGACCATGCAAGCTCACTAACTACCTACCACTCTGAGACCATGCAAGCTCACTAACGACCTACCACTCTGAGACCATGCAAGCTCACTAATGACCTACCACTCTGAGACCATGCAAGCGCACTAACGACCTACCACTCTGAGACCATGCAAGCTCACTAATGACCTACCACTCTGAGACCATGCAAGCGCACTAACGACCTACCACTCTGAGACCATGCAAGCTCACTAATGCCTACCACTCTGAGACCATGCAAGCGCACTAACGACCTACCACTCTGAGACCATGCAAGCTCACTAATGACCTACCACTCTGAGACCATGCAAGCTCACTAATGACCTACCACTCTGAGACCATGCAAGCTCACTAACGACCTACCACTCTGAGACCATGCAAGCTCACTAACGACCTACCACTCTGAGACCATGCAAGCTCACTAATGACCTACCACTCTGAGACCATGCAAGCTCACTAATGACCTACCACTCTGAGACCATGCAAGCTCACTAACGACCTACCACTCTGAGACCATGCAAGCTCACTAACGACCTACCACTCTGAGACCATGCAAGCTCACTAACGACCTACCACTCTGAGACCATGCAAGCTCACTAATGACCTACCACGAGTTTCAGCTTCATAACAAGCGTGAACAAGGAAATGTTTGGGCAGTTCAGTGTTGCCCTAGTAATGTATTTAGACCGACCAATCGTAATCATTACACTTCAGACATCTGAGCCGTAGTCAAGGCTGTGACTTCACCGATGAACTCACTTTTATATGGATGTGAACATATCGACAACAGTTTGGGATGATTTGATTGGATAAGGGGTTTTAGGGTTAAGACACCCTGTTATGCTACTGGGTACTAATGCAAAGCATCGGATTGGTTGGGATCATTCCTTAAATGCGCCAGTAGAAACATATGCTTACAATTTGGCCTTAGCAACGGACATGCACTGCACTGTACACATGGCATAGGCCTTAGCAACGGACATGCACTGTACTGTACACATGACATAGGCCTTAGCAATGGACATGCACTGTACTGTACACATGACATAGGCCTTAGCAACGGACATGCACTGTACTGTACACATGACATAGGCCTTAGCAACAGACATGCACTGTACTGTACACATGACATAGGCCTTAGCAACAGACATGCACTGTACTGTACACATGACATAGGCCTTAGCAACAGACATGCACTGTACTGTACACATGACATAGGCCTTAGCAATGGACATGCACTGTACTGTACACATGACATAGGCCTTAGCAATGGACATGCACTGTACTGTACACATGACATAGGCCTTAGCAACGGACATGCACTGTACTGTACACATGACATAGGCTGGTTATGAGGATTTGGCTTACTACACCTGTACCTAAACTCTACCTTGCAAAATGTAGGACTGTTAGTTGTAGGATCTTATCAAACCCCACTTTAACAGTACTGTACCTTGTTTCCTTGCTTTTTGCATCACCAATCCTACGTACTACAGATCACTTTCTCGATAGAGAAATTGTTATTTATTTGTAATAGTAGAGGTTGGAATGGTCTGGACTTTGGATTACTTCACAGGTAATTGATAGTTATTAACTCTTCCACGGGCAGCAGTGCAATATTGCATCACAGCTGCTATACAAAAGCCACTTTGGTTTTCTAAATTGTTAATGTTTTTGTAGTCAACAACACAATGTTCAGAGGAAAAGTTTTGTCTGTCAAATTAGCAAGGTTTACAAAGGTTTACAAAGGACGTTTTCCTGCAACGAGGAAACGCTTATTCCACTATACCGCAATAATTGGCTTTGCTCGCAAGAAAGTTAATTTCATTGTTTGTTGGTTAGTGCTGACATCATTACTTAACTAATGATGTTACTAAATATAACTATTATCAGTAGAGAAGTCAAGCATTGAGGGGGAGGGTCTGGATGCAGGGACTTGGCGGTTTAATGATTGGCTCCTGTTTCAGGACACACCCACTTCACCCTGTTTTGACCAATCAGCACCGAGTGATGACTGTGTACAGGAAGATCTGTATGATGATGTCAAGAGCAAGGAAACAAAGGTACAGTACTGTTAAAGTGGGGTTTGATAAGATCCTACAACCAACAGTCCTACGTTTTGCAAGGTAGAGTTTAGGTACAGGTGTAGTAAGCCAAATCCTCATAACCAGCCTATGTCATGTGTACAGTATAGTGCATGTCCATTGCTAAGGCCTATGTCATGTGTACAGTACAGTGCATGTCCGTTGCTAAGGCCTATGTCATGTGTACAGTACAGTGCATGTCCATTGCTAAGGCCTATGTCATGTGTACAGTACAGTGCATGTAGGCCAAAATGTAAGCATATGTTTCTACTGACGCATTTAAGGAATGATCCCAACCAATCCGATGCTTTGCATTAGTACCCAGTAGCATAACAGGGTGTCTTAACCCTAAAACCCTTTATCCAATCAAATCATCCCAAACTGTTGTCGATTTGTTCACACCCATATAAAAGTGAGTTCATCGGTCAAGTCACAGCCTTGACTACGGCTCAGATGTCTGAAGTGTAATGATTACGATTGGTCGGTCTAAATACATTACTAGGGCAACACTGAACTGCCCAAACATTTCCTTGTTCACGCTTGTTATGAAGCTGAAACTCGTGGTAGGTCATTAGTGAGCTTGCATGGTCTCAGAGTGGTAGGTCGTTAGTGAGCTTGCATGGTCTCAGAGTGGTAGGTCGTTAGTGAGCTTGCATGGTCTCAGAGTGGTAGGTCATTAGTGAGCTTGCATGGTCTCAGAGTGGTAGGTCATTAGTGAGCTTGCATGGTCTCAGAGTGGTAGGTCATTAGTGAGCTTGCATGGTCTCAGAGTGGTAGGTCGTTAGTGAGCTTGCATGGTCTCAGAGTGGTAGGTCGTTAGTGAGCTTGCATGGTCTCAGAGTGGTAGGTCATTAGTGAGCTTGCATGGTCTCAGAGTGGTAGGTCATTAGTGAGCTTGCATGGTCTCAGAGTGGTAGGTCATTAGTGAGCTTGCATGGTCTCAGAGTGGTAGGTCGTTAGTGAGCTTGCATGGTCTCAGAGTGGTAGGTCGTTAGTGAGCTTGCATGGTCTCAGAGTGGTAGGTCGTTAGTGAGCTTGCATGGTCTCAGAGTGGTAGGTCGTTAGTGAGCTTGCATGGTCTCAGAGTGGTAGGTCATTAGTGAGCTTGCATGGTCTCAGAGTGGTAGGTCATTAGTGAGCTTGCATGGTCTCAGAGTGGTAGGTCATTAGTGAGCTTGCATGGTCTCAGAGTGGTAGGTCATTAGTGAGCTTGCATGGTCTCAGAGTGGTAGGTCATTAGTGAGCTTGCATGGTCTCAATGGTCTGGACTTTGGATTACTTCACAGGTAATTGATAGTTATTAACTCTTCCACAGGCTGCAGTGCAATATTGTGTCGCAGATGCTATACAAAAGCCACTTTGGTTTTCTAAATGGTTAATGTTTTTGTAGTCAACAACACAATGTTCAGAGGAAAAGTTTTGCTTGTTAAATTAGCTAGGTTTACAAAGGTTTACAAAGGTTTACAAAGGACGTTTTCCTGCAACGAGGAAACGCTTATTCCACTATACTGCAATAATTGGCTTCGCCCGCAAGAAAGTTAATTTCATTGTTTGTTGGTTAGTACTGACATCATTACTTAACTAACAATGTTACTAAATATAACTATTATCAGTAGAGAAGTCAAGCATTGAGGGGGAGGGTCTGGAAGCAGGGACTTGGCGGTTTAATGATTGGCTCCTGTTTCAGGACACACCCACTTCACCCTGTTTTGACCAATCAGCACCGAGTGATGACTGTGTACAGGAAGATCTGTATGATGATGTCATTATAAATCACCGTGACAACACTACAAGCGACCATGACGATCGGAGTCCAGATGGATGGGTGAGTGTACCCAGTGTGTTTGTGTGTGTGTGTGGGGGTATGTGTGTGTGTGTGGGGGGGGGGGGTTGTGTGTGTGTGTGTGTGGCACATGTGTCATGTGGGGTGTTCGCAAGTGAAGGCAAAGGTTTTAAGTGAATATAATTTCTTAATAAGATTATTAATCTCAATGAATGTATATGGAAGTTAGGCAAATACAAAATCTGATTACTTTAAATAGGTCTGAAAGTAAAATCAATTACTTTCCAATGTACAACTTTAAATTTATTGGATTACATATCAATCCCATTGAAATTTATTAATTTAAATTGCATTTTATTATAAATCAACTAATCAACTTGTACCCTTTAATGGACTTTTTTAATAACTGACAATTACATAATGCTACTTCATTTTGACTGTGAACTTATTAGTTATCAAGTAAAATACTCAACTTAGATAACTTTCATGACGTTAAACTTTAAGAAGTCACTATTGAACCAGGAAATTACTCCTGTTCATGAATTGCATCTGCTTATACTATACTGCTTTGAATATGTTGATTTATGAAGGTTTTGATATCATTACTTAACCACTTACAACAATCTAAATCTGAATTAATAATAGTATTCGCCTATCTATGAAAAAGAAGTCAAGTGGTTAATTAATTTCAAACCTGAGTTAAATTACCTTTCTTCATTTGCAAACACCGGTATATGTGCAACTGTGTGTGTGTGTGTGTGTGTGTGTGTGTGTGTGTGTGTGTGTGTGTGTGTGTGTGTGTGTGTGTGTGTGTGTGTGTGTGTGTGTGTGTGTGTGCGTGTGTGCGTGGCATGCATGTATGTGGCTTAAATCATTTGATGACATGGGACCATAGATGCACATGTTTGAGAATGAGTGGCTCACCCTAGTCTATTGTTTGGTAGCATTGGGATGTGTTACTTGCTGTGTTTCTCACAATAGGCCGCACCCACTCCTCCCCAGGATACACCCACTCCTCCCCAGACGATCACTCCATCAGAAGAGGACACTACCTTGGCCCCAGTCCCTTCCCTTCCATCTCTGCCTACTTCCAATCAAGCCCCACCTACTGTAAATAAAGCTCTACACATATCAGAAGCTCAGAACATGAAAGCCACACCCACACCCAGAGTCGCACACAGAGTCATAACCCCACCCACACCCACACCCAGGGTCGCAGCCAAACCACATCAAGTGGAGGTTAAAACTGCTGTGTTTCAAACCACACCCATTGCACCTCCCACATCCAGTTCAGGGCATACCTCTACTATACGTCCACGCCCACGTCCATCCAGTCGCCAATCGTCCAATCATTTCATGCCCCCATCTCCTGCCTCTCCAACCCCACAAAGCCCCATCCTTCTACCAGCCACGCCCTCCAATCCACCAGCCCCCCAAACTCCCAACAGTGACCTCCCTGCTGGGTGGGAGGTGGCCAGAACCAGTGCCCAGCCCATTGCCACTCCCAACAGTGATCTCCCTGCTGGGTGGGAAGCGGCCAGAACCAGTGATGGTAGAGTGTACTACATGCACAGACAGTTAAAGGTGGCCACATGGGACAAACCATTTGTGCAGAATGTCCCTCTGGATGAGCCTGTACCTCCTCCTCCCCTCTCCGTACCTCCTCCCCTCTCCATACCTCCTCCCCTCTCCATACCTCCTCCCCTCTCCATACCTCCTCCCCTCTCCACTGTGACCTGGGGCAAGCCATTGGCTGCTGGAGTTGAGCCATCTGTTGTTCCTCAGAGAATGAGTGATGCATTCAATCCATTTGAAGGGACCACCAACACACCTAATGCCACTTCATCTCAAGGGACCACCAACACACCTAATGCCACTTCATCTCAAGGGACCACCAAAACACCTAATGCTCCTCCACTACAGAGGAACAGTTCACAAGAGATGGACCTTCAGGTAAGCAGCTCTGATTCAAGGAGAGTCCTGGGCACCATTACCTCATTGATTTAGAGCCTCCTTGCCTGGGATCCCAGGTTGGATCCGGAATGGGACATCTACAATGCTACTGATAACGAGGTTATGATAGATGCCATTAGTTACATCATCATTACATCATCATCTCATCACAGCTTGAGGCACCCGGCAACAGCAACCAATCCCAGCTGCCGGTGGGTGTGGCTTCATGATGGTAGTTATGTCTGGTGTTAGACATGGTGTGTTGTGTTCCCCTCAGCCTGGCTGGGAGAGTGGACGGACTCCAGAAGGCTATGTGTACTATTTCAACCCTAGTGAGTCCACTCCTCTCCACCACTGGGCTCTGAGGCATGTGTAAGTGTTCCTACTTCTCTGCAGATACAAGGCAATCTCAATGGACAGATCCAAGACTTCAGTCTTCCTCTTCTGTTAATCCATCGCTAGCCCCTTTTAACCCTATGGTGGCTGCACCATTCACAATTAACCCTTACACAGCTCCACACATTGTTAATCTTTCGGTAGCTGCAAATTCTCGTGTTAACCCTTGGGCAGCTACTCCCTCTCCCATTAACCCTGCAACAGTCGCTGGTCCTTCTGTTAACCCTTTGATGGCTACAAGTTGCCCCGTTAACTCTTCCATGCAACCTTTACCCTCTTCTGCTCATCCAGGCTTGCCAGTGAGGCCTTGCATGTGACAATGATGTGTTTAACCCTCTTTGCTCTGTATCTTTAGCCTGGCTGGGAGATGAGGAAAATGGCTGATGGTCGTGTGTATTACACTAACCATTGTAAGCAATGGTTAGCCTTATACGGAAGTAGAGGGAGGGTGGGAGTAGGGGGAGGAGTAGAAAGAGGGTGGGAGTAGGGACCTTGTAATGTATATTACAAGTCACACGTAATTTGGAACCATTTCTTTTCTGAGCATTGTTCTTTCCAGCAGTGCTCTCAACTGGTTCATTTTGTGTGTCGAAAGTCAAACTGATACTTTGTCCAGTTCACTGGACTAGAAAATAAACTATAAAGCTTTCAAATTAAAATTTAAAAAGCTATAATGTTGTGATCTCACTCAATATCTATTAATAGTAATCGACATAATTCTGTGTGTGTTTGTTTTTAATAGTCATATTTTAATAAACTATTTTAATAGACATGATGTGGACGCAGTGATGTAATGGATATTCTTGCATCCTTTAGACACTCATCAGAGCCAATGGGAGGCCCCAAGCCTGCAGAGCTCTGCCCCGCCCATGTCTGCCACGCCCACCCAGGGCAATGGTCTCCACACTGACCCCAGACCTTTGCCGGTAAGGTTGGAGGGTGTGGGGCATGTGACGCTTACACAGTATGGCTTCAGGCTGGCTGGGAGATGAGGACATCAGGTGATCACAATTATTACTTGGATACCAGTAAGTCTGTTGTTTGCATCTCCATGGTGACCATTGGTGCTTCTCCAGGAACAAATCACACTCAATGGGAGGACCCAAGGCTGCAGACACCTGTAAGAAGGGGGTGTGGCTCTTTGAGTGTGAGGTCATCTTTAATGGGACCACACCCAAAGATGGTTTCTTTGGGTGGGAATAAATGGTAGATAGAAAACACTTTTCTATGTAGGATCAATTGGATTTATACAAAGAAGGAATTAGTTGTGTCAAATTTTAGCATAAACGCACTTATTGAAGACTATTCTAGGTGCAGATGTGAACTAGTCACCATGGTGATGGGGTCCAGTATATTTATATTCATGATGAGGTCATCATGTTCTCAGGTATTACTTCAGAAGTACAAGCAAAAGTTGGCCCAGTTCAGATCAGCACTGATACCTGCTTCAGTGAGGGAGATGGCAGACACACATCCACACACACACATGCACACTCACCCATCACACACACATGCACATACAACACACACATACATACATCATGCACACTCACCATCACATACATACATCACACACACACATGCACATACAACACACACATACATACATCATGCACACTCACCATCACACACACACATGCACATACACACATGCACATACCCATCATCAGATAACACAGATCTGACAATATTTGTGGTTGTCATTCATGAGGCACTCCTCTTTTCAGACTACTCCAATTGGTGTGTTAGTCATAACTGTCCATCGGAACTCTCTCTTGGAGGACTCATTTCATGCCATTATGAATGTGAGGGATGTCCAGCAGCTAAGATGGAAACTGAAAGTGCATTTCTATGGAGAAGCAAACTCCAACGATGATGGTTTGTTGAGGTAATTGTTGAGGGTGGTGGGGGCATTTGAGCATGAATGATGTGACGTTACCTCACAGGGAGTGGCTGCAGCTACTATCGCAGGTCATCCTAAATTCTGACTACGGTCTGTTTCAATATCTCTCTAGGTAATGATCACATTTCCTCATGCGTTTTCTTTCATTCTTTCGCTGCTTCGATTTGAGCTTTGCTTTTGGCTTGTCTTTTCTTGATTCACAGGCAGAAGCCCCTCATTCACATCAACCCTAACTCAGGGTTATATAACCCAGGGCATTTGGACTATTTCAAATTCATTGGAAGGGTGTTTGGTCTTGCAGTGTACAACAACATGATCATAGATGGTCAGTGACCTTCACCAATGGAGCCCTCACATCATGTCCTTCATCACGTTTGTAGCTTTCTTCATCCGACCATTCTACAAGATGATGCTGGGAAAGAAGGTGACCCTGGAAGACATGCAATTTGTGGTGTGTATGTGTGCGTGCTTGTGTGTGTGTGCTTGTGTGTACGTGTGTGATCGTGCATGTGGCATTCTGTATATTCTTTTGAACTGCTACAGGATGTAAAACTGTACAATGCCTTGGTGTACATTGTGAATAATGTTCTGAGGACATCCAATCTGAGGTTTAGTGTGAAGAACTCCACATTTGAAGAAGTAAGCAGCACACAAGCACAGACACAAGCACACACATAAACATACCCACAACACACACACAAGCACACACATAAACATACCCACAACACACACAAGCACACACATAAACATACCACAACCAACACACAAGCACACACATAAACATACCCACAACACAACACACACAAGCACACACATAAACATACCCACAACACACACAAGCACACACATAAACATACCCACAACACACACACAAGCACACACATAAACATACCCACAACACACACACAAGCACACACATAAACATACCCACAACACACAACAAGCACACACATAACATACCCACAACACACACACAAGCACACATAACATACCCACAACACACACACAACACACACAAACATACCCACAACACACACACAAGCACACATAAACATACCCCACACACACACACAAGCACCACACATAAACATACCCACAACACACACACAAGCACACACAAAACATACCCACAACACACACAAGCACACATAAACATACCCAACACAACACAAGCACACACATAAACATACCCACAACACACACAAGCACACACATAACATACCCACAACACACACACAAGCACACACATAAACATACCCACAACACAACACAGCACACACATAAACATACCCACAACACACACACAAGCACACACATAAACATACCCACAACACACACACAAGCACACACATAAACATACCCACAACACACACACAGCACACACATAAACATACCCACCCCACACACAACAAGCACCCATAAACATACCCCAACACCACACAAGCACACACATAAACATACCCACAACACACACACACACACACATACACATCCCCAACACACACAGCACACACACGCAATACTTAAGCACACACATGCTCCAATATTCTGTAATGGTATGCACTCAATGACTTAGCATAGCTTGTGTGTATGCCTGCCCCAGAGCTCATGCCCAGTAGCCACACTAGCACACCATCACTAACACATCCCTAACCACACTGGCACATCACTGTTCACACTGACCATTGCCAAATACACTAGCACACCATCACTAACTACATTGCACATTACCATCATTTATAATGCACCACACTCAAGGTTGCGGTACACACACCACACTCACGGCACAAGATGCACACACCACACTCATGGCACAAGGTACACACTTGCATGTTCTCAGTTGCAGGACGATCTTAAGCCAAACGGAAGAAACATTTGTGTGACGGAAGAGAACAAGAACGAATACGTAGAGTAAATAATTATGTTGACTTTGTAGTGGGTGTGGTTTACAGATGCCACACCCCACAGTCTGATGGTGAATTGGAGACTTGTGGAGAGAGTGAAGGAGCAGATGAATGCCTTCATGAAGGTAGGTCTTTGTAGCAGGCTTATTAGGTGGTCACTGACAGCCATGTTGTGGCCTGTACCAGGGATTTGGTGATGTCATCTCCCCCATGCTGATCCAAGTGTTTGATGAGAGGGAACTGGAGGTAAGCTGACATGTCCCTCTCCTGAGGTGGTCCTAACCCACTGTCCCCAGTACCTGATGGGAGGTCTGGCAGAGATTGATGTGGAGGACTGGAAGAGGAACACTGAATATATAGGATATAAGGCTACTGATGACATCATTGTGTGGTTCTGGAGGGTCAGTACTTGTTAGATAGTTTTGATGTTAAAATTATATGGTGTCATTCGCAGGTGGTTAGTAACTATGACAACGAGATGAGAGCACGTCTGCTTCAGTTTGTGACTGGAACATCAAAAGTCCCAATGAATGGGTTTGCTGAGCTGCAAGGTAAACATTGGGAAAGGTTTGCATTGCTACATACATTGTCATGGTTACCAATATAGGGGCCTGAAGGGATAGGAGGTTCACAGTCTGCAAAGCAGAAGATGACAAGTCTCTCCCAAGGGCAGCTGTGAGGTGAGTTGCGATTCCTTTCCCCATGGTCCGTTTGAACACTTTGGCCTCCCCAGCTTCAACTTACTACATCTTCCTTCATACAACGGCTTTATCAAAGTGTGGAACATGCTCTCTGTAGCTCTGGTGGATGGGACAAAAACCACTTGATTCCAAGGCCGTGCTGGTTGGCTGATTGGCTATCATCTTAATCCATAGAAGCCTTGTCATTTCTCTTCCCGTGAAAGAAACACACACCTTATCATTACACACAGTTCAAACCCTGATCTCCTGAACTGTGTGTGTATGCATATGATACATTCAGTTTCATACTCGTACATCTGGTACATTCAGTTTCATATGTGGGAACAAAATACTTACATAGACTACATGCACACTTATAAATACACACATTTAAAAAAATAAACAGACCACACATACAACAAAGACGTCATTATTTCACCCTATTTGCACCAATGGCGTGATCAATCTCAGCTTTATACACATCAAGCCGGGTATCAAAGTTTATTGGGTTTTGATTCGCTATAAGCCTCATAGACAAAGAAGAACCTGGTACACACATGGTCTGGGTTGGAGCACAGCCAGATGTCTCCCTGTTGCTTCAGAGCTGGTGAAACCACAACTGGAGAGGGTAGAGAAGCTGTGATACACTGCTTTGCTGTGCGGCAACTTACCTTCACACAGAGCCAGGCAGATCAGTTGCACCTTACTGGCTAAGCAGCCATTTGTACTTGCATCTGCGCTCTGTGTGTGTGTGTGTGTGTGTGTGTGTGTGTGTGTGTGTGTGTGTGTGTGTGTGTGTGTGTGTGTGTGTGTGTGTGTAGGCGTTGCATGGATGTGGCATGTAGGTGTGGGTAGTCTCTGTACTCACTTTAGCCTGGTACCCTGTGTACCCAAATGACACAGTTGCACTTGGACTTAAGTAGATACCACTGCCGTAAGCTGCACCATGGAGCTGTGTACAGGGGCACCACCGTCATCACACCACACCCCACACACAGGCCATACATGTGTGTTGACTCCCATCGCCTGTTATTCACTCGCCTGCAGTTTGGTGCCAGAGGCGTTGATCAGTCCTTTTCTCATGATGGAGTGCCAATTCTCTATGTTGGAGCCACTGGTAGCAAGGACCAAACGTATTATGCAAGCTGGCTCTGGGTCTAATGGCAACCTGATCTGCCACCTACTGGAATGCAAAGGTACTTCCAAACTTGGCCTTCTCCTGTCTGAAGATGAGGTCCTTAGCAGGTGGACTGCTGATCAGAAGGAACTGGTACTTGGTGCACATAGACTTCAGTTGCTAAGTACACAAGACACGGCGAAAGGGTAGGGGAGGAGGGAAGATGTATGTGAGAGGAGGATTACAGAATGACATAATCTCGTGCACATTGAAATGATGTCATACTCGACTATCAGGGAGGATGATGATATGGGCTCTGCAGGTGGCAATGATCCTGTGGAGGTCAAGGTGAGTCCCTCTTCATTAAGTGTCATGCACTTGGCATGTGATGTGTCACATGACACAAGAAGGAAACACACGATATATCACAAGATACTAGACATGACATCTGCAAAGATAGACACATGATATGTCACATGGTACACAGAAAATCACATGACACGAGGACCACATCATCACAAGGTACACAGAAGTCACATGACATGTCAAATGACACGGGGAACACATAAGGTACACGCAGAGACGAATGATGTATCAGAAGACACAAGGAGGAATAATAAAAAAGCCTACCATTGGAGGAGTGGGAAGGTTAGCTTGGAATCGCTATCCATCTCTTTTTTGGAGAGGTGTGACATTCCAGTCTGTATCGAAGAAGCACACAATTGTACTCGCATTTATAGCTGGCTGTTGCATTTAATAACTAGTGAAATAACATGGTACTCACTATTAGCCGTATTCTGGTTTCAATGACTTTTTTTAGCACCTTTTTCACTGCACTAAAGTCTGGTTTCTGCAAGAAAACAAATAGGATAAGATAAAAATCTAAAAAAGGTTAACCCTCCCACAGATCTTAGAGTTAACCCTCTCAACCCTGAGCTGACTCTATGAGTTAACCTGGTACCTTTGGATCCAAAGCCAGCTGATCAGGGTGGTCAGGGTCCACAATGGAGGGGTACGGATCCAGGATCATCTGGGCACGTGCGCTGCCAGCTGCTGCATTCGCCATGGCAATTAATAAATCAATGACCTGTTAGTATAAAGAGAACGAAAGCACCACAGTTCAAACGCCATTGAAAAGAACAGCATAGACACCCTATTAGATAAAATGACCTCACATAATCAAGTGTGCAATTAATATTTAATAGTCTTTAATAATTTTTTATGGTTACATTGTAGTTGACATGTCGCTTGTAAATGAAACAACTCACATTGCCATCTATTGCCAGAGATTCGGCTGCATCTGACATGACTCCAAGAGTCTGGAAGGCAAAGGCACACAGCTCCCTGGTACACACGCAAGGCTGCGTACGTACCAGGAGAAACAAGGAGTCACATGTCTATCACCTTGGCAACAGGCCACACACCTTTAAGAGACCTGTCTCCAGTACATGCCTCTCGTCACATATCACACAGAATTCATTCAGAGACTTCAGTCGATTGAGAGCATATGTAAGGAACTGTAGAGAGAAAGTTATTCAGGTGGCAAGAGCGTGGGTTTGTGTCTTGGTGTAAGGCAGAGTTTTGATGAGAAGGTAGTAAAGGCAGCCTTGAAATCACAGGAAAATCCAACCCTCAATGACTGCTTAATTCTTAGCATCGGGGCATTATAATAATAATGAAGAATCAAATAAAGCCATATTAAACTACAATTCAACAAGCGTTGAAACTAACAATCAAAATTTGAACCAATTAATGAGACTGCAGTTTCGGGGATCAGACAAGTGATTTGAATGTACAAATGAAGCTGCTCAGATGAATGGGACTGGCTTCTACCACTATCATCTGCAACCTTTAAAATTAATTAGCTTCATTTCATGAGTTGTTTTCTACTAAATGTTGATTTTGTTTGCACTTGACTTCTATCCCCATTAGTGGAACTTAGCCGTTTATACATAGATGCATTTATTTAGATTGGCTGCTTGAGATTAGACCATCGTACAACCACACCTGTACAAGGAAACCTTCATCCAGTGGAGGTATGTTTTTGTGAGACTGTAACAAAAAAGAACAGATTACAAAATCATACAGAGGTGGTCACACAGTCACACAGAAAAGATCACACGGTCAAACAAAGATGGTCACATGGCCACACACATGGTCATGAATACATGGCCACACACACATGGTCATGAACACACATGGCCACACATACATGGCCACACACACACACCCACACCCCCACACATGGCCACACACCACACACACATGGCCATACACACATGGCCACTCACATCAAGGTCTTCCCCTGCAGTCAGCTGGATCTGCGTTCCTAAAGACTTCTGCCGCAAGAATGCTGGCCTGGGGATGAGAGCTGAGGATATTGCTACATACATAGTCATCACCTACGTCTTGTGTTGAACAGCTGAAAGCAATTTGTCCAAAACACTCTTTTTGGCTTCTGTGAGTTGTGATTGTTCCCTTCCTTGGCATTTTGAAACTGAAAGAGATATGACATCACCCACACTACAATACACACATCACACACATTATTACGTAACCATTCACACACACATACACCCTCATCAACAACACCTTAGAACGCACCCACATCACCCACAGCTAATTCATGCACAGGCTTCTATCACAATCCTCCCTTGCATTCTCTTTCGGGTTAAACAATAAAGCCCTCACCTGTTTCTTCTACCAGTTTATTAGATAACTTCTTCCACTGGTTATTAACAAATGTCTGGAGAATCCTAGAAGATTACATGTCAATATTACCAGCCAGCAAGGAAGTACAAGTAAATGGTTATCTGTGTTGTGTATGGACAGTGCATGAATAGCTTAATAGAGCCTTAGTTAATAAGCAGTTTGTTGCGATTATTAATCATTATTAGCTAATTAAAAATCATTAATCATACTTTCTTATCTGACTGCCCAGTGCGATTTTCCTTGTTTCCAATTTTGACGTCATGGGTACCTGGAATACCTCAACTTGAGGTTCTGTAGATGGGAAGGAGGTCACTCTGACAGTCCCTCCTCCCCACACCTACCCTCCTCCCCATACCTAACCCTCCCCCACACCCTCTCCCCTCACCACCTCCTTTCGCTGAAACAAAACTAACCAATGCCATCCAGGTACTTGACAACACTTCTAATGTGCAAATGGATGCCAAGAGACTCTTCCAGCTTTAGTCCCCATGCGCCAGCAGTGTGCTCCTATTAGAACGGGCACAGAATACACAATGTGATCACCCCACCCCTTCCTTACGTTGGTAGTGCCCAGACCTACACTATGTAATGCCACCCACCCATAACTCACGTCCAAGAAGTTGCTCAGGTCAATATAGAAAGTAATATCCATTTCATCAATGGTGATGTGCACCCTATTGGTGGAGACACCGAGAGTATCCAAGGCAACAGAATGCCACGATATACCAGTTCATGCAACAACAACAAAAGCTATACAATTACTGCAATGATGTCACAACTCACTAATGCAACTTATGCGTCCCCTCCCCCATATGTCCCCCTCCCTCCCTCCTCCCCTCCCTCACCCTCCCTCCCTCCCTCCCTCCCTCCCTCCCTCCCTCCCTCCCTCCCTTCCTCCCTCCCTCCCTCCCAATCTAACCTATAGTCAATCGAGTTCTCTCCAAATACTCTCTGCACACTTCTGATGTCCGTCTCTAGGACAGAGTTGACTCCAGACTCCTCCCAATGAAGCACGTCTTCCTAACCATGGATCAAGATTGGGTAGAAGGTTAGGGGAACCCTAGCCTGGTAACAGCCCGGAGAGCCAGGCCACCCAGTACCAGCCCACCAAGGGCCCAGTACCAGCCCACCAAGGGCCCAGTACCAGCCCACCACGGGCCCAGTACCAGCCCACCAAGGGCCCAGTACCAGCCCACCAAGGGCCCAGTACCAGCCCACCAAGGACCCAGTACCAGCCCACCACGGGCCCAGTACCAGCCCACCATGGACCCAGTACCAGCCCACCACGGGCCCAGTACCAGCCCACCACGGGCCCAGTACCAGTATGATGGTCAACAGGTTAATGTGGGAGGAGCCAGACATGTGCTATAGAGTGCCCACCCACGAGGAACATGTGCTATAGAGTGCCCACCCACGAGGAACATGTGCTATAGAGTGCCCACCCACAAGGAACATGTGCTATAGAGTGCCCACCCACGAGGAACATGTGCTATAGAGTGCTCACCCACAAGGAACATGTGCTATAGAGTACCCACCCACGAGGAACATGTGCTATAGAGTGCCCACCCACGAGGAACATAGCAAACGTTTGCTTCAGGCCATGTGTTAGGGCTTACATCATAACCATTTGGGCTTACATCATAACCATTTGAGCTTACATCATAATCAATGTCATCTTCATCAGTAAGATCGCTAGCGTCTGTTAGTCCTGAGCTGGTGGACTCCTGCCATGGGAGAGGATGGAGGGGGAGGAGGAAGGAAGGGAGGAGGAAGGGGAGGAGGAAAGGGAGGAGGAAAGGGAGGAGGAAGGGGGAGAGGAAGGGGGAGACGAAGGGGAGGAAGGGGAGAGGAGGAAGGAGGAGATGAAGGGGAGAAGGATGGGAGGAAGGGAGGATAGAATAAGACTAGGGGCGGGGCAATGGGTGGGGAGCATGTTTACTAAACAGACTGAAATCGTCTACTTTGACCACTGATATGATACAGTATTGTACACTAGTGTGGGCGTGGCACAACAACAGACTCCTCCCATCTTCAACACTGTATAGTTCGTACAAACACTCTATCTGTAATACTCAACATACCTGTGTCTGATAGGATGGTGAAAGAGCTTCTGAAACCAATGGGAATGCAGGAACCTGCAATTTGAATTCTTCAGAAATACCGTCCCCACCCACACACACACACACACACACACACACACACACACACACACACACACACACACACAGACACAGACAAACACACACACACACATACACACACATATAAACACAATATATAGCCGTGCCCTCCACCTACCAGAGCAGATGTTATGAAAGATGACAGGAAGTGGATCCGACACAGTCTTGAGGCCTCCAGAGATATTTGAACTGCAGACAACTGTACCCTCTGAACGATGGAGTGTGTGTGTGTGTGTGTGTGTGTGTGTGTGTGTGTGTGTGTGTGTGTGTGTGTGTGTGTGTGTGTGTGTGTGTGTGTGTGTGTGTGTGTGTGTGTGTGTGTGTGTGTGTGTGTGTGTGTGTGTGTGTGTGTGTGTGTGTGTGTGTGTGTGTGTGTGTGTGTGTGTGTGTCAAATAAGTGTCATGTACAAATCCTATGTGGTAAGAGCATGAAGACGATCTCACCAGGGTAGTCCGGACTAAAATTGAATAGGTAATCCACCCTGCAAACGAGGCAAGCGTAACGGTATAGACCCAGTGGTATGGGATTCAGGGAGAAGCATGTATAAATGTAGTACGCACTGGCCGTTGGGTGTCGTAAAGCTCAAGCCCAGCGATTCATCGGCGTTCTCAAACACTAAGCAGATGGGCAATTAGGTGTGCTTTAGCCCTTATGCAGAGAAGCGATTAACTACCTCTCACTGATTTCGCCACTTGGCAGAATGAACTGACCGCTGCTACATCCAGTTGCTGTTGCGCTCTGCGGTTACTCATCTTGCATCAATATAGATGACGTCATTAATAATCAAATGGCGCCCTGCCTTTTCCGAAAAAAAAATTTGGTGGCGCTCGTTTGGTCGCTATGCCGCTGAGCTTAACTACCCTATCGTGTTGTTGTCCATCAGTGATGTACTATTATTTGTTCTCCGTAGTATTAAGTAGATCATTTACACCTTGTTTGTGGGAGACCTTGCTAAATCAACTGCCACAATCATCTGCAGTCAAGAACAATATAATTCAACTCACACATACATACAAGAGCTACAACTAGATGGAGCATCAGTGGTGCACATCAGTTCAGCTCTCTGGGCAAGATACACAAACCAAACATTCTGCATAGGTGTGCTATAAAGCAGGCACCACCACACCAGCAGCACCACCACAGCAGCACCACACCACAGCAGCACCACACCACAGCAGCAGCACCACACCAGCAGCACCACCACACAGCGTTGCCATAGCACCATCACCACCATTAGAGCACCCTCACCACAGCACCATCAGAGGACACTCACACCATCAGCATAGGTTTGATCCCCTCAGCAGCGGTAGCTCCCAGAAGTGCTCCCAGCTAAGCCTGGTAGCCAAAGAGCACCGATGATAGTCTCCACAATACCCCCCCCCCCCCCCCCCCCCCCCCCCCTGCTGGCTCTATACTCACCTTTGGTCCGGCTCTTTCTGTAAGAGGTGAGACACCAGGTAGACAACCTCACTCACTCCCTCAAGGTTGCCAAGGTTACCTACACATAACAAAAGGACACAGAAAGCTCACCACACTCCCATAACCACACACCCAACATCACAAACTCCCTCACCTCCCCATCACAAGCTCACTCACCTCCTCCATTCCTGGTCACTATTTCACTCCGCAGAGAGGGAGGTGGCTCGTAGCAGACCTTATGTAACGCCTCCTCCACACTTCCTGCTTCAAAAGGTGCAAACCCTTTGAGGGATGGGACAAATGGTCAGTGCATTTGTCGCCATGGAAACACTTATGAGTTGTCCACCTTGTGTAGAACATCACATCATGTGCACGCACACATCATTACAACACATGCCTCCCACATGCACACATCATTACAACACATGCCCCCCACATACACACATCATTACAACACATGCCCCCCACATGCACACATCATTACAACACATGCCCCCCACATGCACACATCATTACAACACATGCCCCCCACATGCACACATCATTACAACACATGCCCCCCACATGCACACATCATTACAACACATGCCCCCCACATGCACACATCATTACAACACATGCCCCCCACATGCACACATCATTACAACACATGCCCCCCACATGCACACATCATTACAACACATGCCCCCCACATGCACACATCATTACAACACATGCCCCCCACACGCACACATCATTACAACACATGCCCCCCACATGCACACATCATTACAACACATGCCTCCCACATGCACACATCATTACAACACATGCCCCCCACACGCACACATCATTACAACACATGCCTCCCACATGCACACATCATTACAACACATGCCTCCCACATGCACACATCATTACAACACATGCCTCTCCCACATACAACACATACACAAACACCGATACAACCATGTGTGACCTGTAAACACATAACCACGCAACATGCACTCGCACACACACTCACCTGTAGACACAAACACACACACACATAGACACACATACACACACACACATGCACGCACACACACAGATACACACAGACACACGCATACATACACACATGCACGCACACACATGCACACACACATACACACAGACACACACACAGACACATGCACACACACATGCACACAGACACACACTGACCTGTGCACATCTCAAACAGCACACACCCCAGTGACCAGAGGTCGGAAGAGAAAGTGAACTGCGCCCCACCCGCCAGCACTTCCGGTGCAGTGTAGAACAACGAGGGAACATTGGGTGTGGCTACGTGCCTAACTGGCATGCCATCTCTGGCTGCCTTCTTCAGCCCCACAAGGGTCCTGCGCGTGGCCTCAAAGATGGCCGACACCTCCACACCAGTCTCCCCTTCAGCTGTACAGGCTAGGCTGAAGTCGCCAAGCTTAAGGCACTGGCAGCTATCCAAAAGAATCTGCAAAATACAAAATGGACAAAAGGACAGTCTCATCTTCACGTATACATTAATAGCACAGCCTACATTGGTGGGTCGCAGGTTACAATAGATTAGCCCTGTAGCATGCACGAAGTTTAGGCCAGCTGCAATATCCACCAGGAAGGCGGGCAATTCTCCTAGAGGAATGAAGCCATCTTGGTCCAGGATCTCAGCTAACGTGCTAGCCTGGACTAGTTCGGTGATGACCCAGAGGTGGTTTGAAGTCTCGTACCATTCCAAAAACTTCACTACGTTGCTATGATCCAGGTTCTGTAATAACGACACCTGCAAGTGAGGTCGAGATGCTATAAGTTCAACCTCGCTATGAAGGAAGAAGGCACGCCCACCGTGTACGAACCTCTTTCGATACGACGTCCTTCCTCTCCTTAGGGTGTTTACGGATATTTACGTAGCTTACGGTCCCTCGCCGTCTTCCCTTATAAACAATAGTCCCGTCCTGGTCACTGAAATGCTCCCCATACAATATGTAGTTTTCCATAGTAACAGTGATGTGCGCTATATCGAACCTAAACCCGCGCCCAATTTAATTTCCAATTCGGGGCGTGTGCTAATTCGAGAGAATGACGATTGCACGACTGCTTGTGTTCTGTTCTCTCCTCGCTTTGACTCAGGCCGTCAGCCCGCTATCAGGGTCATTCAGTACCAAAGATGGGTCCCAGTGTACGTGGTTCGACCAGAGATCAGGCACCGGCAGTAACATACACTTCGGAGTTCCCTGCGTGTGCAAAAACGCGGCTGGAGAGTCACAAGGATACATGTGCCGCTACACAGGAGCGCTGGCTGCGTGCCAGAAGCATGTAGACGACAGACGGGCTGTGTACAACGACTTTGTTAATCAGTTAGAAGGTATGTGGCGTCGAAACGTATGTTTATACGGTGAAATTCACTATATGTACGTATTGCTGGCTGGTCGACAGAGCTAAGCAATGCTTGTGCATTGGACACCATCTCAAGTGCCCTCTGCCCAGGATTTGAGATGAAGAGGGAAACTCTTCAGGATGTCAGTTCGCCATGTGTGGCGGTACCAGCCCCCGTACACAAGGAACTCTGATTCAAAAACAAATGGCGTTTAGTGATTTAGTACAGTGTGTCCAGTTGCTTGCATGTGCATCATCATGTCAGCAATGAAACTGACCTATTTTATAGTATCTTATTCTTATTTTGAAATTGTAATGAATTATTTCTACGTGATCGATTCTAATTTATTTCTCGACATTATGTTAATGGCAGCATTACAAGTTTTGAGCACGAGACCTTGAGATCCTGCGTTCCCAACATGTAACTGCAAGACGCTGAAGCATTCTGGTTTATTGTGATCGAATGAAAGAAGTTGACAAATCCACGACTTTTCTCTCCACTCCATTCCTTACGTTTGGAGACTGCTGTTTTTATTATGTGTGCAGGGGTATTGCAGCGATAAAGACATCCATGAATTCTGCTTATTTTAAAACACTTCCTCAGTCAAGTTGGAAAAAGCGAGTTTACCGTGTTTGGAACCACACAGTATTTTGACATTACAACTGTGTCGGAACAACCGTGTATGATTTCAGAATCAGTTTTCAAAATCAAATTATTGTTACGTTCACCAAGTAACTGAAGCCAATGGCCACTAAGAAGAACACAACATTGCAGGCTACCTCTGCAAATATATCCTTCCTCCTTGCATTTTTCACCAACCCTTTAAAATCTCATGAAGACTAAACTATGAACAAATCTTTTTTGTTCTCAATTACCAAGCAGCTCAGCTGTGAATTGATGTGTTCAGCTTAAAATATATTTGTAACTTTATTTTTATTTTTATTTAATTACCACTATTGATATAGGATCCTAAACTGGATTTCTTTAAATGAAGTTAGGGGACCAGACTTTAGATATAAATACCAGTACCAGATGAATTATGTCAGGTGCGCGTACAGTGGTATGGACAACATAAGGGGTTAATATCACAGTCAACAGCTGGAATTGCTCTCTGCAGAGTGCAAAGCGGCACACAATCCATTTGTGCACTCTTGGGTCTGGGTACCCCTTACTAAGAGTGCTTTAATAATTAGATAACGCCTTCTTTAAAAAATAAAATAAAGCTTCCAACTCTCAATGCTGGCCAGATCACGGGAATATGAATACCCACCTCAGCCAAACCCCATTGTACTGAACCAGCTAACATCTTAATGGAATTCTGATAACAACTTTGTTCTTTTGTTTGGCTAGATATTAGTTCAGTTTTGAAGTGTGAATAAACAGTGACTCTGTGTAGGCAATGGCCAGTGGGTCTAGGTGGAAACATGGCTATCGTAATCTGCTCTCTGCTGTATGTGACGAAGAAGGTGAAGAAGGGCAGCTGGAGTGACACCATCCAGCCTGCTAGCAGCTCCGAGCTGTGTGTGTGTGGGTGAGTGTTTAGTGTGTGTGTATAGGCATGTGTTTAGTGTGTTATGTGTGTTGTATGTATGTGTGTGTTGTATGTATGTGTGTGGAGTGTGTGGATACAAACACATAACAACTTTAAATGCTAGAGCCTATTTTAAATTAGGTCAAGAATGCACTTTTTCACACAGCTGCAGGTCTTGGGGACATACAAAATGGTTCCACATATACTCCTCTCCCCTCCCTCCCAGAACACAACACACTTCTCATAGCATCACAAACATAACCTTCAGAAGACTAGCACTGATCATTTATCAAGAGCATCTTCAATGTAACCTCATCGCTAGTCCAACTCACAGTAGAAGGTCTGTGCCTGGCCAGCTTCTCCCTACATTCCGCTGATATGTGCTTCAAACTGCATTCAAACGGACCCATCAATTTCACTCTCGTAAGTATGGACTGGGGACTCACTTGTCGTAGATGAGGTCACTGGGTATCCTGACTGCCTCCCCTCTCCTGTAGTCCTCCACATCTGCACTCTGTCTGTTTACCATCTCAGCGTAGTGCGCCTCAATCTCCAGTCTCTGGGCCACAGCTGGGTCAGCAGCCAGAGAAGAGAAGTGGTCAGGAAAGACTTCTGCAAGTCTTTTGATTGTGACCTCCTGGTGTGTGAGGAGGTGGAGACCACTGGAGGAGATGAGAGTGTGGGAGGTGAGGGTGTGAGCAGGTGGAGATCACTGGAGGAGGTGAGAGTGTGGGAGGTGAGGGTGGTGAGGAGGTGGAGACCACTGGAGGAGGTGAGAGTGTGGGAGGTGAGGGTGTGTGAGCAGGTGGAGACCACTGGAGGAGGTGAGAGTGTGGGAGGTGAGGGTGTGAGCAGGTGGAGATCACTGGAGGAGGTGAGAGTGTGGGAGGGAGGGTGTGAGGAGGTGGAGACCACTGGAGGAGGGAGAGTGGGAGGTGAGGGTGTGAGTAGGTGGAGATCACTGGAGAAGGTGAGTGTGGGAGGTGAGGGTGTGAGCAGGTGGAGACCACTGGTGGAGGTGAGAGTGTGGGAGGTGAAGGTGTGTGAGCAGGTGGAGATCATTGGAGGAGGTGAGAGTGTGTGAGGAAGTGGAGACCACTGGAGAAAGAGAGAGTGGGGAGGTGAGGGTGTGAGTAGGTGGAGATCACTGGAGAAGGTGAGAGTGTGGGAGGTGAGGGTGTGAGCAGGTGGAGATCACTGGTGGAGGTGAGAGTGTGGGAGGTGAAGGTGTGTGAGCAGGTGGAGATCACTGGAGGTGAGAGTGCAGGAGGTGAGGGGTGTGAGCAGGTGGAGATCACTGGAGGTGAGAGTGCAGGAGGTGAGGGTGTGAGCAGGTGGAGATCACTGGAGGTGAGAGTGCAGGAGGTGAGGGTGTGTGAGGAGGTGGAGATCACTGGAGGAGGTGAGTGTGGGAGGTGAGGTGTAGAGGAGGTGGAGACCACTGGAGGATGTGAGAGTGTGGGAGGTGAGGGTGTGAGCAGGTGGAGATCATTGGAGGATGTGAGAGTGTGTGAGGAGCTGGAGACCACTGGAGAAAGAGAGAGTGGGGAGGTAGGGTGTGAGCAGATGAAGACCTCTAGGGAAGGTGAGGGTGTATGAGGAGAGGACTGTGCCAAGGGATGTTGTGATGAGGTGAGAATGTGTGTAGGAAGGTGTGAGGAGGTAGGAGGTGGGAGTATTGTGAGAGTGCAGTGTGATCTAAGGATGGTTGGAACTGCTAAACCATGCAATCTGGGGGTGGCTGCTTAGCACATTAAATATGAACTACCACCTCATGCTAAAAGTGATGAAACAAGAGAAAGCCAAACAACACAGCCCATTTAAATGGAATCACCAAACTGAATATGACCATCTATCTAATCCAGAGCATACATCAGGTGTATGTGTGTGTATGTGTTTATGTGTGTATGTGTGTATATGTGTGTATGTGTGTGTATGTGTGTATGTGTGTATGTGTGTGTATATGTGTGTGTATGTGTGTATGTGTGTATGTGTGTATGTGTGTATGTGTGTATGTGTGTGTATGTGTGTATGTGTGCACGTGTGTATGTGTGCATGTATGTATGTGTGTATGTATGTATGTGTATGTGTTTATTTATGTGTGTATATGTGTGTGTATGTGTGTGTGTGTGTACAAAACAATTCTCACTCTTTCATCTTTCCATCTTCTTTGATAGGAATGTTCAACTTATTCCTCCAGACATTAGGGGAGAACTGGACAGCCCTGCAACACAGATTATTAAACACTGGTCAACACACACACACATTTCATTATTACTCCATAAGCTACTGTCCCTACTTCATGAATATGCTACTGTCCCCACTCATATACTACTGTCCCCACTCCTATGCTACTGTCCCCACTCATATGCTACTGTCCCCACTCCTATGCTACTGTCTCCACTCATATGCTACTGTCCCCACTCATATGCTACTGTCCCCACTCATATGCTACTGTCCCCACTCATATGCTACTGTCTCCACTCATATGCTACTGTCTCCACTCATATGCTACTGTCCCCACTCATATGCTACTGTCCCCATTCATATGCTACTGTCCCCATTCATATGCTACTGTCTCCACTCATATGCTACTGTCCCCACTCATATGCTACTGTCCCCACTCATATGCTACTGTCTCCACTCATATGCTACTGTCCCCACTCATATGCTACTGTCCTCACTCATATGCTACTGTCCTCACTCATATGCTACTGTCCCCACTCATATGCTACTGTCCCCACTCATATGCTACTGTCCCCACTCATATGCTACTGTCCCCACTCATATGCTACTGTCCCCATTCATATGCTACTGTCCCCACTCCTATGCTACTGTCCCCACTCCTATGCTACTGTACCCACTCCTATGCTACTGTACCCACTCCTATGCTACTGTCTCCACTCATATGCTACTGTCTCCACTCATATGCTACTGTCTCCACTCATATGCTACTGTCTCCACTCATATGCTACTGTCCCCACTCATATGCTACTGTCCTCACTCATATGCTACTGTCCTCACTCATATGCTACTGTCCCCACTCATATGCTACTGTCCCCACTCATATGCTACTGTCCCCACTCATATGCTACTGTCCCCATTCATATGCTACTGTCCCCACTCCTATGCTACTGTCCCCACTCCTATGCTACTGTCCCCACTCCTATGCTACTGTACCCACTCCTATGCTACTGTCTCCACTCATATGCTACTGTCTCCACTCATATGCTACTGTCTCCACTCATATGCTACTGTCCCCACTCATATGCTACTGTCCCCATTCATATGCTACTGTCCCCATTCATATGCTACTGTCTCCACTCATATGCTACTGTCCCCACTCATATGCTACTGTCTCCACTCATATGCTACTGTCTCCACTCATATGCTACTGTCTCCACTCATATGCTACTGTCCCCACTCATATGCTACTGTCCTCACTCATATGCTACTGTCCTCACTCATATGCTACTGTCCCCACTCATATGCTACTGTCCCCACTCATATGCTACTGTCCCCATTCATATGCTACTGTCCCCACTCCTATGCTACTGTCCCCACTCCTATGCTACTGTACCCACTCCTATGCTACTGTACCCACTCCTATGCTACTGTCTCCACTCATATGCTACTGTCTCCACTCATATGCTACTGTCTCCACTCATATGCTACTGTCCCCACTCATATGCTACTGTCCCCATTCATATGCTACTGTCCCCATTCATATGCTACTGTCTCCACTCATATGCTACTGTCCCCACTCATATGCTACTGTCCCCACTCATATGCTACTGTCTCCACTCATATGCTACTGTCCCCACTCATATGCTACTGTCCTCACTCATATGCTACTGTCCTCACTCATATGCTACTGTCCCCACTCATATGCTACTGTCCCCACTCATATGCTACTGTCCCCACTCATATGCTACTGTCCCCACTCATATGCTACTGTCCCCATTCATATGCTACTGTCCTCACTCATATGCTACTGTCTCCACTTGTACGCTACTGTCTCCACTCGTACGCTACTGTCCCCACTCCTATGCTACTGTACCCACTCCTATGCTACTGTACCCACTCCTATGCTACTGTACCCACTCCTATGCTACTGTACCCACTCATATGCTACTGTCTCCACTCATAAGCTACTGTCCCCACTCATATGCTACTGTCCCCACTCATATGCTACTGTCTCCACTCATATGCCACTGTCCCCATTCATATGCTACTGTCCCCATTCATATGCTACTTTCCCCACTCATATGCTACTGTCCCCACTCATATGCTACTGTCCCCATTCATATGCTACTGTCCCCATTCATATGCTACTTTCCCCACTCATATGCTACTGTCCCCATTCATATGCTACTGTCCCCATTCATATGCTACTGTCTCCACGCATATGCTACTGTCCCCACTCATATACTACTGTCCCCACTCATATGCTACTGCACTTACTTGAGGAACTCCATGCCCTGAGCAATACTCTTCTCCATGCTCTTGACCAATGCCAGCCTCTCTGACCGCACACAGCCAGTGTTGTACCCTGCAAGATGAGACGCTAGCTCACCTCCTACCACAACCCCCCAACAAATGGCAACAGAGTTCTATTCCTCTTCTGAATTAAAGGAGAGATGCCTATTGATGTAGTTGTTCCATAGAGGTATCAACAATATCCTACAATATCCTACAATATCCTACAATATCTGATGATATCCTTCACTATAGGCAGTAAAATTAAACTCAATAACAATCTGAACAACTGGGATTTCTTTGTCCCTCATCTCATCCTGGCTTAACTCCTTTGTTCCACATCTCATTCAAGACTTAACCCCTCTGTTCCTGATCTCATTCAGCACTTAACCCTTCTGTTCCTCACCTTTTTCTGTCAGCCTAAGGTCTGCGTTGTCAGGCCTCAGTCGAAGTCTGTACTCTGATCGACTAAAGAGGAGCAGAGGTGACATTGTATAGGACCTCCCACACCACACTTCCCTCCCACACCACACTTCCCTCCCACACCACACTTCCCTCCCACACCACACCTCCCTCCCACACCTCCCTCCCTCCCACACCTCCCTCCCTCCCACACCTCCCTCCCACACCTCCCTCCCACACCACACCTCCCTCCCACACCACCCTCCCTCCCACACCACCCTCCCTCCCACACCACACCCTCTCTCCCACACCACACCCTCTCTCCCACACCACATCTCCCTCCCACACCACACCTCCCTCCCACACCACACCTCCCTCCCACACCACACTTCCCTCCCAGACCCCCTAACCTTGTAAACATGCGGTACGGCTCTGTGACTCCAATGGTGGTGAGGTCATCAATGAGGACACCCAGGTAGGCCTCTGTCCGGTCCAAGATGAAGGGCTCCTTGCCCTGGCAGAAGAGAGCTGCATTGATGCCTGCTACGATTCCCTGTGTGTGTGTGGTATGTGTGTGTGTGTGTATGTGCGTGTGCGTGTGTGTGTTTGTGTGTGTGTGTGTGTGTGTGTGTGTGTGTGTGTGTGTGTGTGTGCATATGTATATGGACGAGTGAATGCATGTGTGTATAAGTGAATTGTATAATCTTTTATGGTTTAGTGCAAAATTGGGACAACAAAATTCTCTGCAGCTCAGTGGTGTGATCCACACAGCCAGGGTACAGTACTGATCCACACAGCCAGGGTACAGTACTGACCCACACAGCCAGGGTACAGTACTGACCCACACAGCCAGGGTACAGTACTGACCCACACAGCCAGGGTACAGTACTGACCCACACAGCCAGGGTACAGTACTGACCCACACAGCCAGGGTACAGTACTGACCCACACAGCCAGGGTACAGTACTGACCCACACAGCCAGGGTACAGTACTGACCCACACAGCCAGGGCACAGTACTGACCCACACAGCCAGGGTACAGTACTGACCCACACAGCCACTGACCCATACAGCCAGGGTACAGTACTGACCCACACAGCCAGGGTACAGTGGTTCAAAGTACAGTGGTTCAAATCACCTGACCAGCGGCAAGACATTCTGATACTGCATCATACTGTACATCAAGGAGCAGATATTAAATCAAACAAAACTGCTCACAGCAAAGCAATAACTCATAGCACATACTCAACTGTCTATCAGCAACGCCACACTTTTACAATACATGCATAACGTTATACTACCATACAAGGCATGTTACCATATAAGGCACATACCTGTGATGCTGCCTCCTCATATCCTGTTGTGCCGTTGATCTGTCCAGCTAGGAAGAGGCCGGACACCTTCTTGGTCTGAAGCGATTGGTGCAATTCTCTTGGGTCAACGTGATCATATTGCACACCATAGCCTGTGTGTGTGTGCATGTGTGTGTGTGTGAAGAGTGGAGTACATTATAAGAGTACAATGCGCCCCTCCAGAAATGAACCTCCCCCTCCCTACCTGGCTGTCACTCCTCCCCCTCCCTACCTGGCTGTTCACTCCCCCCCCCCCCTACCTGGCTGTCACTCCTCCCCCTCCCTACCTGGCTGTCACCCCCCCTCCCCTCCCTACCTGGCTGTTACTCCTCCCCCTCCCTACCTGGCTGTCACTCCTCCCCCTCCCTACCTGGCTGGACCATTCTGCAATCCTCCAGGCCAACAATGGTCTTCAGAAGCCTCTCCTGAAGACTAGCTGGAAGAGTACAGGATATTCCATTCGGGTAGATGAGGTCACTAGTCCGACCTGTTTGAAAACACAAGTAAAATATAAGTGCATGTGCACTGCCACACCCACTGGTGCTATGCACTACACTGGTGCTACATACTACACTGGTGTTGCACACTACACTGGTGCTACACACTACACCGGTGCTGCACACTACACTGGTGCTACGCACTACACTGGTGCTACGCACTACATCGGTACTACACCGGTGCTACACACTACACCGGTGCTACACACTACACCGGTGCTACACACTACATCGGTGCTACACACTACACCGGTGCTACACACTGCACCGGTGCTACACACTACACCGGTGCTACACACTGCACTGGTGCTACACATTACACCGGTGCTACACACTGCACTGGTGCTACACATTACACCGGTGCTACACATTACACCGGTGCTACACAATACACTGGTGCTACACACTACACCGGTGCTACACACTACACAGGTGCTACACACTACACCGGTGCTACACACTACACTGGCGCTACACACTACACTGGTGCTGCACACTACACTGGTGCTACACACTGCACTGGTGCTACACATTACACTGGTGCTGCACACTACACTGGTGCTACACACTACACTGGTGCTACACACTACACTGGTGCTACACACTACACTGGTGCTACACACTACACTGGTGTTGCACACTACACTGGTGCTACACACTACACTGGTGTTGCACACATGCTACACACTACACTGGTGCTACACACTACACTGGTGCTGCACACTACACTGGTGTTGCACACATGCTACACACTACACTGGTGCTACACACTACACTGGTGCTAAACACTACACTGGTGCTACACACATGCTACACTCGTGCCACACAACTGTTTTGTTCACCTTCTGGTTCTAGCCACACCTGGTGTCTTCGACCTTTAAACCTCATCACCTTGGATTCTAGTGAAGGACAGTACCTACCAAGAAATGATACGATACAGCTGTTAGTATCCCCCTACCCTCCCTCTCCTTCAACAGTGTTTAATGACTGCATAATAATGGCTTCTATTCTTCCTCGCCTCCTTCCTGTTGGACCACCTCCCTCTCCCTCCCATCACTCCTCCCATCACTCCTCCCTCTCCCTCCCATCACTCCTCCCTCTCCCTCCCATCACTCCTCCCATCACTCCTCCCTCTCCCTCCCATCACTCCTCCCTCTCCCTCCCATCACTCCTCCCATCACTCCTCCCATCACCCCACCTGTGACGGATCATATTAGGATGTCTAGTGAGCAGCGCACGATCCGAGCGCAACCGCCGATGGCTTAGCAATAACAGTAAGTTCAAGGGCAGCAAAAGACAACCCATGAATACAATGCGCAGCTTTAAATACATACAAACAAAGATGTATTGTTAAGTCTTTCGGCACATACGTAGACATAGAGGCTCTACGCCGCCACGCTGGATGCTGACTGCTAGGCCTCCCACCTGAATAGTGATTTACTTATCACCTTAATGTTCCCGGGCAGGTGCCCAGGCCTTGCCATGCAGCACGCCTACCTCCAGTGGGTGCCCAGTCCGCCACACTCCTCCCCCCTTCTCCGGCAGCAAACTTGTTTTCTGTGCTATCAGGCCATGGGGTTCTCAACAGGCAGTCGACGTTTCCGTTGGCAGTCCCACTTCGGTGTACGACCGTGAAATCGTACGGCTGCAGAGCTAGACTCCACCTCGTCAGGTGCGAATTGCTGTCCTTCAATTTGTCCAGCCACACCAGGGAGCGATGATCTGTCTCCACAGTAAAGTGGCGGCCAATCAAATAGGTCCTAAAGATGTTCATCTCCATCTTTATCGCGAGGCACTCCTTCTCGATCGTGGAGTATCTTTCCTCACGTGGAAGGAGCTTCTTGCTAAAATTAAGCAATCGGATGGTCTTCGCCTTGGTCGCTGCGCTGGCTTAGGACTGCCCCGACTCCACGCTCAGACGCATCAGTCTGCAGCACGAACGGTCTGATATAATCCGGACTGCTCAGTACTGGAGCGGAACACAATTGTTGTTTCAACTTGTTGAAGGCGCGGTCACACTCCCCGGTCCACTGCACTTGCATTGGAGCTGTTGTCCGCGTCAAATCAGTTAAAGGAGCGACCAGGGTTGCATAGTCGGGTATAAACCGCCGATAATACCGCGTCAAACCCAAAAATTCTCTCACGTGGGTCTTCGTTTGTGGAACAGGGAAATTAGCAACCGCCTGCAGCTTGGAAGGCTCTGTGTGTCCATTCCCACCACATGACCCAAATACATACAGGTAGTTGCTCCAAGGGTACATTTAGATGGCTTTGCTGTGAGCCCCGCCTCCCTTAACCTAGCAAACACCCTACTAAGGTGGCCCAAATGATCCTCCCACGAGGTACTAAAGATAATCACATCATCGATGTATGCAGCACTCATGCTATCCAAACCTCGAATGACGTTATCCATCAGACGCTGGAAACTGGCTGGAGCTCCCTTCAGTCCAAAAGGCACGACATTGAAATGATATAAACCAGACGGCGTCACAAAGGCCGTTTTGTGACGGGCATCTTTCGGCGAGCGGCACCTGCCAATATCCATGGGTTAGATCGAGAGTGGAGATGTGTTTGGCCTTTCCCAAAAGGTCAATCAG
>JABACO010000009.1:862750-878384 GCA_013339895.1 Ephydatia muelleri | reverse complement strand
TCCCTCCCTCCCTCCCCTCCCCTCCCTCCCTCCCTCCCTCCCTCCCTCCCCTCCCTCCCTCCCTCCCTCCCTCCCCCCATCCTCAGGCTGCTAACTCGCAGGTTCCTACATATTTCGTGAATAGGGCCTTGTGCTATCTTAGGTTGTCTAACTGGGCCAGTGTCGTTGACGACTGTAAACAAGCCATTCAGCTTGATCCTACTTCAATTAAAGCTCATTTCTTCATGGGACAGGCTCTTGCTGAGATCGGGAACTATGACGAGGCACTAGTTGTACAGCATAAAGGTACGCCATCTTATCAGCATAAGGGTACGCCATCTTATCAGCATAAGGGTACGCCATCTTATCAGCATAAGGGTACGCCATCTTATCAGCATAAGGGTACGCTTATGGCTAGTCTGCTCTTTGTTTCACTGTTGATGGGGTCCAATGGGAGTGGGCATGGGGAGGAGTGGGCATGGGGAGTGGCCATGCATGTTTAGATGAAGATGGCAGTACAACTAGGGAGAGAGAGTTTCATCTCCATTATCCAGCATTTGACCTTGCTCAAGAACAGAAAATAAACTATGGAGATCACATCACCCGTGTTATTAGACAAACCGAACAAAAGGTATGGTATGTGTGTGTACATGTAGTGTACGTGTGTACATGCAAGTAGCTATGCACAGTGCTCTATGTCATGTATGAAGAACCAGTTATATTATGCAGAGAGTTGTCAAAACTTCTACAGAGGAGTATACAGAGGAAAAACATAGATTGGGAATAGAATCAGTAGCCTCTACAAACATGCACAGAGTTAAGAATGCATGTGCATGCGACATGGTGTATGTGTTAGTACCATCATTATCGGACAGGCTTATTGTTTACCACATATATGTACATAGGTGTGCGTAGAATGTGCCATACGATGGTGTCCATGTACGCAACAATGCAAGTGTGTGCATAAGAGTGTGTGAGCCAGCATGAGTGCATATTCGTATACCATGCATGAGTTGAAAAGTGTGTAATAAATAACCGAAGTCATTGGAAGTGTAGCTGAGTGGGCATTGCAGGAATAAGATGAGATTTTTAGCAAGGGATATGGCAAATAGGAAAGCTTTATTACACGACTAGAGGATGATGTAAGTGTGTAGCAAATAGCCTTACGCCGGCTGTGTTGAATATACTGCCACTCAGAGATGGACATGGTTGCAGTAATCTTGCACCTCCACATGAACCTGGATCCGTTAATTTGTCTTGGGAAGTGAGAAGATTTCTTTTAATTTACTACCGAGGCAAAACATAATTGCAAACGGCTTAGCTTAGTTTAAGGCGGAGAAAGAAGTTATCAGTTTTTATTGTAATGGGAGAAGAGAACATACGTCCTATGGCGGGTTGCATGCAATTATGGCGAGAATCGAGTGGGAAATGTGCATTAACTTTGCACAGCTATGTTTCCATAATAGATAAAGTAAAAATTTAATGAACAGAATCATTCAATAGTGACAGGACCCCTCTACTTACACACAGAATTTGAATGATTTGAATGCTTCTACCTGACCCCATGGGGTATCAGACCTTGTAACGTCGGCACTGTGTTTGTGCAAGACACTAAAATACATTTTCACATAGTGAAATGATGTAGTATGAAGTATTTAAAATAGGAAGGCTTTAGTCAACCATTTGGAAGTTATAGTGATTCGAATTTATAACATTTGGGACAGTTTCTGCTAAAATTGCCCTACGGATATATTATTAAAATGCATCGCGTTTGAATCGCTATAACTTCCCAACGGTTAATGCTATTGACGTCCTATTTTCAGCATTTCATACTGCACCATTTCACTACGGGGAACATATTTTGGGGCCTTGTAAGTTCCTTGCTGATGCTACGAGGTCCGATACCCCATGGGGTTCAAAACTGAGGTAGGAGCGTTCAAATTGCTTCAAATTCAGTATGTACATACAGGGGTCCTGTTGCTATTGATGTGTTCAGTTCGTTAATTCCTCTATCCGTCATGGAGATACAGCTGTGCAAAGTTAATGCACATTTCCCGCAGCATTTTTGCATGCAACCCGTGTTCCATTCTCCCAATCCACAATAAATTTTGATAACTTCTTTGTTCCGCCCATTTCTCCCCTAGCCCGTTCCCTGCGGTTCCCAACTGTTTTTGTCTCACTCAGGCACACACATACGAAATACAGACATACCCACAGACACACGACATACACACACACAGAAACACACAGACACGCAGACTTGCACACAGACTCACACACACAAAATACATGTAGACACACATGCACAGACACAACAGACACACTCACAGATACACACACAATACACACAGACACACATACAGATACACACATGCACACAGACACACACACAGATACTGACACATGCACATGTGCACAGACACACTGTTGTTCATGTGAAAAAAAAACAGTAGTGCTCTCTAATAATGATGGTACACACATTTTCTCTCACTGAATGCCTTCTCTGCACATGCATTTTTGATCTATCCATTGAACAGCTCATGAGACCATGAGACATGTCTACACTGCACATACATGTAGGTACATGTAGCAACGTGTACACTTTAGTGTCATAGGACTGGTCCTTTATGCATACATTGTGTCCTTATAGGACTGTCCCCTGACACAAATAGGGACAAGTCATAAGGATATGCCATGGTTAGCAAACAAGCTCAAGAGGGAATGATGAATATTGCTACCATTATGTCTGTGTAAACTTACCACCGCCTGACCGCAATCAGCAATGATAGTGTAATTCATCGCCAGGCAGAAACATCGCCCTTCAGAAAAAACTTACCTGCGTGGTACATCCTTCTTCATGCAGCACAGTGTTGCGTGTCGCACTGTACTAATTTGTATGTAGTAAATTAAATAACTACTCCTAGAAGGTTATAGCAAGGCACAGTACGTACTTTGTACTTATGGTGAGGAACAGCAATCTGAGTTCATGTACACTCGTTCATTCAATTAGTGCCACACAACATTGTGCTGATGAAAACAGTAGGCCTGTGAGACCTGCGATGAAATTATTGTACCTCCCTTATCGTTGCAGATTGTGGTAGGTCAGGGCCAGTGGTAAGTTTACACAGACATATCAATTGCTACTAGTAACGATTTCATTATACTGTACTCCAGAAAAGGCTTTTACTGGTCAGATGAGCACTTGTCTAGATGAGTGTACTAAGAGAGGAGTATACGTCTGCTTGCAACAATACAGAGGAAGCACACAGAGATTGGTACAGAAATTGAGAATGAATCAGTGGCCTCTTAAGCTGCTCAATCAAATAGAACTTCTTGATGCATGTGCAGAGAACAGGTTCAGAGGAATTCTTACACTCGAATGCATATGGGTGTGCCGTAATTATTACAGTTTTGTGTTTGTGTGTGTTGTGTGTGTGTTGTGCTCAGGATGTACAGACGCATATACACATGCATCAGGTGTGTGAACCAACATGAGGGCATGTTCATGTACTCTGTGTGGTGTGTATGGGCAAAGAGACTCAAGTCTCTGCAACTGGTACACAAGCCACATAGCTGAGTAGTGGAGGCATAAAGAATGATAAGACGTTCAAGGATCAAGGATTTTGCCAAACGGGAAAGCTTTATTACACAATTGTACTTAACAACAAAAAGATGGATGTGAGTGTGTAAGAACTTAAAGTCTTATGCACGTTGCAGGGACCCTCCACACACACACCACAATTTTTTGGCCAACTGTATAAATTTAAAAATCTCATTAAGGAATGATAGCCGACAACAACTTTTTCGATGACAACATCGTATGCATCACGATTAAAAATAAATTCGTGCATCTCTACATGTAGAGTTGTATTTATTTTAAAAAAGAAATCAACACCCCACACACACACACACACACATTTTAATATTGTGCGATGGGCTCAGTGCTGTGGTGAATACAGTGCCACATGCATACAGTGGTACGGGACACCAATCCTCAGTATGGGGTACAATGCATGTACACTGAGGACCAATTCTTTGGGAGTGTACATGACATAGAGCTCTCACTTTAGAGACGGTACATACACATATAGGTACATTTAGCTACGTGTGTGTGTGTGTGTGTGTGTGTGTGTCTGTGTGTCTGTGTGTATGTCGTGTGTGTATCTGTGTGTGTGTGTGCATGTGTGTGTGCATGTGTATTTCGTGTGTGTGTCTGTGTATGTGTCTGTCGTGTGAGTGTGTGTGCTTGTATGTGTGTGTGTATGTGTCCGTCTATGTGTGTGTCTGTGTATGTGTCTGTCGTGTGAGTGTGTGTGCTTGTGTGTGTCTGTGTGTATGTGTGTGTATGTGTCCGTCTATGTGTGTGTGTGTGTGTGTGTCTGTGTGTGTCTGTGTGTAAGTGTCTGTGTGTGTGTGTCTATGTGTATTTCATGTGTACCTGTGTGTCTGTGCCTGTGTCTGTGTGTGTCCGTGTCCGTATGTGTGTGCTTGTGTATGTCATGTGTGTTTGTGTGTCTGTGTATCTATATGTTGTATGCGTGCCTGTGTGAGTGTTTTTGCATGTGAATTGCCACATTTATGCAGTGGTGTGTGTGTTATGCAAGTGTGCAATGTATGTGTACATTTAGAATACCAGATGGGGACACAATATATTCAATCCTTGGAGACACAATACATGTACAGAAAGCTTGGTACACAAATTTACATAGAATCAGTGGTCTGTATAAACATGCACAAGTGCAGTTGAATTTAATAGAATGCGACAATGTTTGTGAGTGAGAGTGTTTGTACCACCATCAGACAGGTGTATTTTTGGCCACATGTATAACTGGTGTGTGCAAGTACGCTGTACATGTGTGTGTGTGTGTGTGTGTGTGTGTGTGTGTGTGTGTGTGTGTGTGTGTGTGTGTGTGTGTGTGTGTGTGTGTGTGCGTGCGTGTGTGTGTTTGTGTGTGTGGCTGTGTATAAGAAAATACGCCATACGATAGTGTACAGGGCCATGTACGTAACAATGCAAGTGTGTGCACAAGTGTGAGTTCATGTACTATGTGTGAGCTGTGAGACCGAAATCTGCAATCGTAGCCGAGTGGGCGTGGCAGATATAAGACGATGATTTTAGCAAGATGATGGCAAATAGGACACGACTAGAGGATGATGCGAGTGCGTAGCAAATAGCCTTACGCGTGCCGTTTTGAATACTGCCGGCGACGTGGGAGGCGCAAGATCATTCGTTAATTTGGTACGATCGTCTGGCAAGTAAGCAGTCTTCTTCTTCTTCTTTTAATTTTCCCGCATAAACTCACTGCCTGAGTGAGACAAAAACAGTTGCGAACGGCTAGCTTAGTTTAAGGGAGAAATGGGCGGAACAAATAATTTATTGTGGATTGGGAGAATGGAACACGGGTTGCATGCAAAAATGGTGCAATCGAGCGGGAAGTGTGCATTAACTCTGCACAGCTGTATCTCCGTGATGGATAGAGTAAAAATTAACGAACAGTACAAATCGATAGATATAGGACCTCTCTACCTACAAACCGAATTTGAAGCGATTTGATTACTCCTACCGAAAGTTATGGTGGGTTTGAACCCGGTGGGGTATCGAACGATGCAATACTGGCACGGAGCAAGTCCAAGACCCCCAAATGGATTTTACGATAGAGAAATGATGTAGTATTAAGTGTTGAAAATAGGAAGTTGATACCTTTTACTGTTCGGAAGTTATAGTGATTCAAACGCAAGTAAATGGGACAGTTTCCACGAAAATTGCGCTTCGCTATATATATAATTGGGTCAGTTTCCGAGAAAATGAAAAGTGGCTATATGCTTCACGTTTGAATTTGAATCGCTAAAACTCCGTAAAGGTTTAAGCTATCAACTTCCTATTTCGAACACTTCGTGCCACACCACTTCTCTCTACGATAATATATTTTGGTGTCTTACCCTTGCTCTTTGCCGACGTTACAAGGCACAGTACCCCGAGGGGTTCAAAATCCAGGTAGCTCCCTGCAGGAATGTCCAAATCACTTCAAAATCGATATGCACGTAAAGGAGTCCTGTCACTGTTTATTTCTGCAGATCATTGATTTTTACCTTATCTTATGGAGATACAGCAATGCAAAGTAAAGTCCACGTTTCCCGCTCGAATCGCGCCTTTCTCAGTCCTTGAACCGCTTCCATTCTCCCGAGTGGGACTGAGAAAGGCGCGATTCGAGCGGGAAACGTGGACTTTACTTTGCATTGCTGTATCTCCATAAGATAAGGTAAAAATCAATGATCTGCAGAAATAAACAGTGACAGGACTCCTTTACGTGCATATCGATTTTGAAGTGATTTGGACATTCCTGCAGGGAGCTACCTGGATTTTGAACCCCTCGGGGTACTGTGCCTTGTAACGTCGGCAAAGAGCAAGGGTAAGACACCAAAATATATTATCGTAGAGAGAAGTGGTGTGGCACGAAGTGTTCGAAATAGGAAGTTGATAGCTTAAACCTTTACGGAGTTTTAGCGATTCAAATTCAAACGTGAAGCATATAGCCACTTTTCATTTTCTCGGAAACTGACCCAATTATATATATAGCGAAGCGCAATTTTCGTGGAAACTGTCCCATATACCCGAGGGTACATTTTGTCCCACAACATTTTTGCCCTGCAGAGGAAACTAGCTTTAATCTGTATATTTATTGTATTTTTGCAATGCAAATGAATTTCTATAATTGTTTTTCACTTTGGAAGTGTTTCATGTACAGGGTAAGATCACAATGACCCTAGTTTCTGTACTGAAAAGGCATATAATTATTTTTCCTTTCTAAAACCCTGTATGTACCCTATTATCAGATATGACTTATGACCTTATCAATGTAGAAAGTCAGTAAGAATAAGTGGCCAGATGCTCAGCATCAAGATCTCCATCACCGATCTGAACATATGAAGCAAATATCATCAAGATTATGTATATCTCTTCAGGATGGACAATTTTTCAGACATCTAAGGGAAGGGAGTTGGCATCGTGCACTACATATGATTGGCCAAAACACGGTATCAATAAAAGCATTTGATGAATGGAATAACAATGTTTTTAATCATGCAGCAGCCTATGTTTTTTCTGATCGCCTCCAGATGGATCAACTTGTCCCTCTAATTTCTAATGCATTCGAATGTAGCGTAGAAGTCCGAATCGATTATGCTTTTTATATGAATCCATTGCACATACTAGCAAGAGGAAAAGAAAATGATGAGAGTTTATACTTGTTGAGAAAATTGTTAGAAAGAATTGACTCTATATACCTAAATGCATATAACAAATTTGGAAAAACACCCTTGTTAGAAGCAATATCAAAAGGAAACACAGAAACTGCATTAGCATTGTTGGAACAGCCAGGTACCGATGTAAATCTCTTTAAAATACACAGTATATCAATTTCCCCACGTGAAATCTACAATATCAAGCATGGGTCTTCTGCTTTTGATGCTGCCTGTTCTTTACAGATGAATGAAAAAGTTGTAAAGTGTATACAAACTCATCGAACATATAAACAAGGTTTATCTTATGTATACCCCGATAGTGGGGATATCATTAGAAGAGAACATTTCCTTTTTGCCGAACAAGGAAATGTTGATACTCTTAAAGTGTTGTTCAAGAATCATGATGCAAAAGCACTGATGTGTGTTGACGATCTATTTTGGACAATGTTACATATTGCTTGCTTTGCTGCAAATCTACCCGTAGTTGAATTCCTTTTAAATAAAAGTGAATTAGATGCAATTGTTGGAAGTAATATTCCTGAAGATCTTTATACAGAATTTGTCAACCGAAGAACTGACTTATTTAGTACTGCTTTGGATCGGGTCCTTTGTGCAGCTGGCCAAATGTACGATATGAAAATAAAAGATCAAATACCTTTATTTATAAACTGTCCCTATTTTAAAGTGAATGATGGTGCGTATAACTGGGCAGGTGATGGTCTTATTCATTATATTGCTAAGAATAATCTTACAGACCTTATGCTAGCATTGACAAAACGAGATGTGAATTTTGATGAAGAGAATATGCTAGGACAGACAGCACTGGAAGCTGCTGCTGTAAACGGTCATCATGACATGGTGAAATTACTATCTGATTTGGTAACACGAGGAAAGGCTAAAATTAATCCAAATAGATATAGTAGAAAATGTAAACTTCTGGGGAGGCTAAGATTTTATATGGAAGAAGAGTGGTTTGGTCATGTTAGTTTTGAAAGACTTACAGCTGATGACCTCATAGAAATTTATCGAACCAAAGAATCGAAGGAAGTAAAAATAACACATTTTGAGTGTATTATTGACAATGTTACTAGTGACACCATTACAAGTACAGATATGGAATTAATCAAACAGCATTTGGAATATTATTTCCATCATAAATGTAATGACCTAATTTCAATTTTGCTCAGTTCATCATTAAAACCAGCATGGTTTGATACAAACCTGTACGAGCAAATTGCAGATTGCTGGAATAACACTTGTCCACCACCTCAAGGTCAACGTGATTTGAATATCAATGGTGCTCGATGCAAGGTAACCTGGAGTACAAAACAAGTCACTACAGAATGCACAATGGAGTATGAACATTTATGTACTATTTTGAGGAAAGACAAATCAGATGATAGGGCAAAAATGCTGTCAGCTGATTATATATCACTATTGGCAACAGTTGTCGATCAGGCTCAAAATGAGAAAGATGTCGAAGTGAAAGAAAATTTGGTTAAAGTTATAAAAGTTTTAGTGAATTTTCCAAAAGTTAAGTTAAATATTTTAGTTATAAAGGGTGGCAAGGTATGTTATATTGATGATATAATTAAGGCATCTGAGATCAAGACAATATTTGCTACAGCAAGATCAGAGAGAAAAAAGGAGAAAGATAAAGCAAAAAAGAAGCAAGAAAGAGTGGTTTCTGAACTTCGGGCAAACGATACTGCCCTGCGTAAATTTGCCATTGAATTTATTTATAAAATTGAAACATTGAATATTGAAAGACAATTTCATCTTTGTGCTGATGAACAGCAACGAAGAACAGATGCTCTTGCCAGACTGTTTGAAGTAGATGGAATATGTGCTGCAGTATATTTTAACGGAAAAGACAAATTTTTTTTTGCAACTAACCCGTCTAACCAGGCTAAAAAAGCTGACAAATTGAAGCAGGACGAAGTTATTAAAGACACAATTAGTTACTTTGCAGAAACAGCAAATGGCAAAGTACAAGTAACGGTTAGGAGAGATTTAATTTGTTGCATGGTTCAGGGGAAAATGTGTCGTTCTTTAAAGCAAAAGCAGAGTGCTGTCCTTGATAAGGTTGCTGAAACAATAAAGAGCAAAATTACAGAGCTGGAAAGAATTCTTCTTAAAGAACGTTTATGTTTAGACAGGTATGGTGTTCTGACTGCATCTAGTTTCAAAAAAGTTTTGGAACGATGTGATTTGGCTGCATATACTGAGATGAACAAAACGGATAGTGGGGGTGAAGCATTTAAAGCTGAAACATTTTCCAACTATGTTAATGCAATGTTCAAGTTTTTTATTCGATATCTCCTTGACTTCAAGATCATTGAGGATTATATTAATAGCAATCCAAAAAGTGAATTTGTATTGGCGTTAAAGGACAAAAGTTGGCAATCAGTTGGTGAAGATGAAAAATGCCATGCAGAAATGAAAGTTATTTCGTATATATTAGGTACCTTGAGTGGATCAGACACTTTGGCAAACTGTTATATTGGAATATCTAAGCTTTGTTGTGCACACTGTAATTTGGTGCTCAATAACTGTAGAACATCGAAAGGAATAATGAGTAGAGGCGCACATGGAGAAGACTTTGAATGGATTTTGCCTAGTTTTATGAAAACTGTAGAGGGCTTTGAAAAAGTATTTTATTCTGATCAGTCGTTTTGTAGACTGTTTGACGCTGCTCACAAGGAAAATGCAGAGTGCACTTTACAATTTATAGAAAAATACTCTGTCTTAAAAGACGCTGTCTTGAAAGGTAGCGAAGCATTTGACATCATGTATGAAAGTCTTGCTAGAAATACTAGAAATCAAGAACAAGACTGGTCTGATTTTGACTCTACTCAAGAACATGACTTGTCTGATTCTGAGGATTTAACTTTTCATGTGAATGAAAAATTGTCTTTGCAAGAAGGTAGTCAGGGATTAAAACATGCAGGCAGTTACTTAACCGAATTAGGTTTAACATGTCAAGATGTTCAGGGTGATGGATTTTGTCTTTTTAGGGCGATTGCAATGCAATTTACTGAACGCTATAAAAATGATCAGGAGTATTCACAGTTTACTGATCATTTAATCGTGTTGCAGAAAGTAATAACCTACTTTTGTAACCATACTGAGGAGCTCATGAGAAAAGTTTATCCTCCACCAAGCCAAGCCGATTTAGGACCTGGGGTGAGTGAGGAAGAATTTGAGTCAAAGTTGAATGATTATGAAGAAAACTACAAGCACAACTTCGAAAAATTTTGTGATTCCTTTGATAGATACACTTTCAATGGTGAATACCATTCTAGTGAATCACTGAATGCTGCAGATTGGATCCCACAAGTTTTAGACGAGATTTTTAAAATTGACATTGATATTATTGATGGTGATCTGCCAGGTTCATGGCTTCATACAGAAAATGGATACACACACCGTATTGGGCTTGGCCGAATTAATAACAACCACTACGTCTCACTTAATGGAAATTTGGAAACTGCATATCAAGAGTTTAAAGCGAAACCAAGGAAATAGATGCTTAAATTGGAATTTTAGTATTTTTGTATCCAAACAATATAGCAATGGTTAAAAATACGCTGTATGGAAATACTCATTGGACTGGGATAAAGCAGCTGTTTGAAAATGTAGAAATCCTAATCCTCTCTACAATGCAAAGTTGAATGGAATGGCGTAAGAATTTCACCTAACACTAGCATTACTAAGAGTGATTTATCATATTGTGCATGTATTATTTTGTGTTTTGTGTTGTATATACCATTTCTCCAGAATCATTGTCAAACCAAACCTGAAAAATAGATCTGATAAAATCAATTTACATAAATATATTGTTGACAGTAGCCATTGGGTCAGTTTCATGTCCCGATTTGCAAATGCAGTAGCAGCTGCCCAGATTTGCTGTCATTTATCACAAACAGACATGTTACTTTTCTTTTTTAATTCTCATGCGAGATATGTAACATGGCCATGGTGAGGCAAGATGACAGTACAGTTTTGAGTTTGGTTCTTTCCTGATGGCCTTCTCTGTCTCTGGCCCTCAGTCATTGGACTCTATTATCTGAGCAAGTGACAGGGCCATTTGTTTTCCCCATCCCAGATCAGAAAGCAGTTAGGGTGGCACAGCTATTAGCAGAAGAAATCATTCCCAAATTTGGTATGCCAGAAGCCCTGTGATCTGACAGAGGTACCAACTTCCTTTCATCCCTTGTTCTCGATTTGTGCAAACTTCTGGGTATTGAGAAACTCAACACAACAGCCTACCACCCTCAGTGTAATGGGATGGTTGAATACTTTAATAGGACCCTCAAGGGAATGCAAGGTGACCCTCCCACCAGTGACGACCCTCTCACCACTGACGACCCTCCAACCACTGATGACCCTCCCACCAATGATGACCCTCCCACCAGTGACGACCCTCCCACCAGTGATGACCCTCCCACCACTGATGACCCTCCCACCAGTGATGACCCTCCCACCAATGATGACCCTCCCACCACTGACGGCCCTCCCACCAGTGATGACCCTCCAACCAATGATGACCCTCCCACCACTGACGACCCTCCCACCAGTGATGACCCTCCAACCAATGATGACCCTCCAACCAATGATGACCCTCCCACCACTGACGACCCTCCCACCAGTGATGACCCTCCAACCAATGATGACCCTCCCACCACTGACGACCCTCCCACCAGTGATGACCCTCCAACCAATGATGACCCTCCCACCACAGTGGCGTAAGAACGGTTCAAAAAGTGGGGGGGCTGAAATTAATTATTCATAAGTGGGTGTGGTAAATCGAAATCTCTGCATGCCTTGCAAAAGATATTTTGAAGCAGTATCAGTAAACCAACCTTATTGCTGGTAGTGCTAAGCTTTAATATCTTCCGTTGTATAAAAAGATAGTTAAAAGTCTCAAAACATTTGTGCACGTGATGCGAATGCAAATGTACGTGTGCGCACAATTTACAGCATGATTTTAACATCGAATTCACTGTAAGAAAGTATAAAATCAAGTATAAATTCAAAAGCTGCCAAAAAAATTTCTTCGACAATTATTGGCTTGTGAAAAGTCTTTCGCTACAGCATTAAGTCTAACGCATCTGTTCGCTCCTATGTCCATTTAATATCATTACATAGTTAAGTCTTTCCTGACACCTTCTTATGGTAGTAAAGGACCTTTCTGCTGTTGGTGTTGATACAGGAACTGTAAAATGTGTTTTTATGTGCTTCACTACCTCTGAAAACAGTGCCTCGTGATAATTCAGACCCTTCAGGAGGCCCGGCGGCTAGTGTTTTCTAATTAGTTATCTCTTTTAAGCATTTATACTCATCCGTTTTTTTCATCTGTTACAAAATCAGGAATTAGGTTTAATTGCATTATCAATTTCTTACTGTCAACATCCTTGGTGTAAAATTGTAGTACAGAGTCTTTCACACTAAACTGTTCCTGTCCTTGTTGAAAGTTTGCTGCCTTCAGCAAAGTACTCTCAATGTCTAGTTGTAGCCCTAAGGAACCTTGGCTGTGCAATTTCGCTTTTTATGACATCAATGACTTCAAAATACATCTGTCTATAATAGTCATCAGGTGTTTGATGGCAGTGCGGACTGTCATACCGTCGAGGGCCTGATGAGCCTTTCACCAGTGACTTGAGAGATAGGAAGCCAAAGAGCTCAAGACGGGCTCAAGTAGGGGACCGGGTGATGTAACAGGGTTGTGCATTCTATGTGTATAACATAATAGACGGGGGAGGGTGCACGTGGTGATACATTCAAATGACAATATTTCTTCAGGCACTTGGCTACTGCACTGCGTGCTGCGAATTGGGTTCCAATGTCACGAGGGTGATTATGCTGGTCACTGTCCGGGCCATACGTTGTTACGTTCGTAAACTAACTGAGTAGAGAAGACAAGCCAATGGCCACTAAGAACACAGAACACAAGTTAGATCCTCCTCGCATTTTCACTCCGCCCCTCTAAGATCTCATGAAGACTAAGCTACAATTTGTTCTCCATTACCATCTCCTTACATTAGATCTGTAATAGTACACAACCTTTTAATTATATTCCAAAACTAAACTGGAGTTTTATTTTCCTTAAGTGAAGTTTTAAATTAGGGGAACAAATTAAAGTGCATATAAGTACCAAACTAGTGGTATTGACTACATAAGGAGTTAATATCACAGTAGTTGGTACAAAACTGCTCGCACTGCTTTCTGTGAGTGCAAGGAACACAATCCATTTGCACACACTTGGCTGCTTTTTTTTTTAATGATAAGATAATACCTTCTTTGAAAATAAAACAAAGCTTCAATGCTGGCCAGATCACGAGAACATGCATACACACCTCTGCCAAATCCCATTGTACTGAACCAGCTAACATCTTAATGGAATTCTGATAACAACTTTTGTTCTTTTGTTTGGCTAGATATTAGTTCAGTATTGAAGTGTGAATAAACAGTGACTCTGTGTAGGCAATGGCCAGTGGTTCTAGGTGGAAACATGGCTATCGTAATCTGCTCTCTGCTGTATGTGACGAAGAAGGTGAAGAAGGGCAGCTGGAGTGACACCATCCAGCCTGCTAGCAGCTCCGAGCTGTGTGTGTGTGTGGGTGAGTGTTTAGTGTGTGTGTGTGTGGGTGAGTGTTTAGTGTGTGTGTGTGGGTGAGTGTTTAGTGTGTGTGTGTGTGTGGATGAGTGTTTAGTGTGTGTGCGTGTGTGTGTGGATGAGTGTTTAGTGTAGTGTTTAGTGTGTGTGGGGGTGAGTGTTAGTGTGTGTGGGGGTAAGTGTTAGTGTGTGGGGGGTGAGTGTTTAGTGTGTGGGGGTGCTTGTGTGTGGTGCGTGTTTCGTGTGTGTGTGGGTGATGTTTTCCTGTGTGTCTGTGGTGTGTTTCGTGTGTGGGTGCGTGTTTCGTGTGTCTGTGCGTGTTTCGTGTGTGGGTGCGTGTTTCGTGTGTGTGGGTGCGTGTTTCGTGTGTGTCTGGTGCGTGTTTCGTGTGTGTCTGGTGCGTGTTTCGTGTGTGTCTGGTGCCTGTTTCGTGTTGTGTGGGTGCGTGTTTTCGTGTGTGTTCTCGGCCTGTGTTTCGTGTGTTCTGTGTGTTGTCTGTCTGTGTGTGGCGTGTGTGGCTCCCCCCCCCTCCCCTTTCCTGCTCGCCTCTTTTCCCTTCGGTCCCGCCTGCCCTTTTTCCCCCAGCTGCAGTCTTGGGGCATACAAAATGGTTCCACATAATCCCTCTCCCCTCCTCCCAGAACACAACCTTCTCATAGCATCAAACATAACCTTCAGAACTAGTTGCTACACACTACACTGGTGCTACACACTACACTGGTGCTACACACTGCACTGGTGCTACACACTACACTGGTGATACACACTACACTGGTGCTACACACTGCACTGGTGCTACACACTACACTGGTGATACACACTACACTGGTGCTACACACTGCACTGGTGCTACACACTACACTGGTGATACACACTACACTGGTGCTACACACTGCACTGGTGCTACACACTACACTGGCGCTACACACTACACTGGTGCTACACACTACCACACTACACCGGTGCTACACACTACACTGGTGCTACACACTACACTGGCGCTACACATTACACTGGTGCTACACTACACTGGTGCTACACTACACTGGTGCTACACACTACACTAGTGATACACACTACACTGGTGCTACACACTACACTGGTGCTACACATTACACTGGTGCTGCACACTACACTGGTGCTACACACTACACTGGTGCTACACATTACACTGGCGCTACACACTACACTGGTGCTACACACTACCACACTACACCGGTGCTACACACTACACTGGTGCTACACACTACACTGGCGCTACACATTACACTGGTGCTACACACTACACTAGTGATCACACTACACTGTGCTATACACCACTACACTGGTGCTACACATTACACTGGTGCTGCACACTACACTGGTGCTACACACTACACTGGGTGCTACACACTACACTGGTGCTACACACTACACTGGTGCTACACACTACACCGGTGCTACACAACGCACTGGTGCTACGACCTGCACTGGTGCTACGCACTACAACGGGTGCTACAAACTGCACCGGTGCTACACACTACACCGGTGCTAGACACTACACTGGTGCTAGACACTGCACGGTGCCTGGTGCTACACACTACACGAGTGCTACAACACTACACAACTAGTGCTACACACTACACTAGTGCTACACACTACACTGGATGCTACACAACTAACCTACACTGGTGCTATACATTACACTGGTGCTGCACACTACACTGGTGCTACACACTACACCGGTGCTACACACTACACCGGTGCTACACTGACTGCACTGGTGCTACCAAACTAGCACTGGTGCTACAAACT
>JABACO010000009.1:789674-847350 GCA_013339895.1 Ephydatia muelleri | reverse complement strand
AGACAGTTAAAGGTGGCCACATGGGACAACCATTCGTGCAGAATGTCCCTCTGGATGAGCCTGTACCTCCTCCTCTCCTCTCCATACCCTCCTCACAAGCAACACTATCTCATGGGCAGGGAGCAGGGACTCAGCTCAACTCTCCCCTACCACCCCAAGGGACAAGCCCCTCCCCCCAACAGGCTCCACTCACTGGACCCTCCCAACAGGCTCCACCTACTGCACCCTCCCAACAAGCTCCACCCACTAGACCCTCCCAACAGGCTCCACCTACTGCACCCTCCCAACAGGCTCCACCTACTGGACCCTCCCAACAGGCTCCACCTACTGCACCCTCCCAACAAGCTCCACCCACTAGACCCTCCCAACAGGCTCCACCTACTGCACCCTCCCAACAGGCTCCACCTACTGGACCCTCCCAACAGGCTCTACCTACTGGACCCTCCCAACAAGCTCCACCTACTGGACCCTCCCAACAAGCTCCACCCACTGGACCCTTTCAGCAGGCTCCACCCACTGGACCCTCTCAGCAGGCTCCACCCACTGGACCCTCTCAGCAGGGTCTTATTAGAAACCCACAGGTAAGGGACTTATATGTGTCAAGCCACACCCACACATATGCAGTTACTTAACCAGTAGTAACGTACATGTACATGTGGGTGTGGTTTATGCTGTCATTTACAGGGAGTGTTAAACCAGGTCACTTCCAGCAACAGCAACCAATCCCAGCTGCCGGTGGGTGTGGCTTCATGATGGTAGTTATGTCTGGTGTTAGACATGGTGTGTTGTGTTCCCCTCAGCCTGGCTGGGAGAGTGGACGGACTCCAGAAGGCTATGTGTACTATTTCAACCCTAGTGAGTCCACTCCTCTCCACCACTGGGCTCTGAGGCATGTGTAAGTGTTCCTACTTCTCTGCAGATACAAGGCAATCTCAATGGACAGATCCAAGACTTCAGTCTTCCTCTTCTGCCAGCCCTTTAACAACTTTGGGTAACCCTTTGGCTGCTCCCATTAATCCTTTAGTGGCCACACGTGCTCCTGTTAACCCCTTAGCAGCCGCACCTACTCCTATTCTTAACCCCTTGGCAGCTACACCTACTCCTGTTCTTAACCCCTTGGCAGCTGCACCCTCTCCAGTTAACCCTTCAGTGAACATACATCCTGACATCTCGGTAACTGCACATCTTCCTGGCCAACCCTTCTGTTTAACCCTTTGTAACCATAACCTCTCTCTTGTTATCGCTCAGATTCGTAGAGCTGCACCTCTCCCTCCAACTATGACCACACCTCTCCCTGCCGCCATGGCCACACCTCTTCCAGCCACCATGGCCACACCTCGTCCTTCCAACATGGCCACACCTCTTTCTCCACCTACCTCCCAAAGCCCTCTTGTTTATCTTCAGAGACAACCCTCACCTCTGCCACCAACCCTGCAGGTCCCCAGTCTCACACCGGCCGCAGAAGCATTGAACAGAGCTGTACGTGTGTTTGAGTCAAGCTGTGCAAACTAGTGTGATGATGTCATGGTCAATTCAGTCGCAGGGACTTCCCCCAGGATGGACGGCAGCACTTTCAGTGGATGGACGTATGTACTACATCAATCACCTGACACGTAGCACTCGATGGGACAGACCTTCAAACAACCAGGCAAGGACATCACAAATCTAAATAATGCGCTCTAAAATGGGGCACAATTCATTCCATCTATACTATATTATGTATATGTCATCATGTCATCACCCTACCATGGATTACATCATCATATGTCATCACCTTCACCACGGATGACATCATCACGGTATAATAGTTTTCTTTCTCTAGGGACGGCCCCTTCCTGAGATACCAGGGGGCCCCCCGGGGGTACAGGCCAGTGGTGTTGCACAACAAGCAGCAGCTCCCATGCCTCTAGACACTCTGGGTCCTTTGCCGGTAATGGCTGATGGTCTAACCCTTCATTGATGTATTTAAATGTGAAGCCAACCCTCCCCCCATGGCAGCCTGGCTGGGAGAGAAGAATATTCTCTGGTGGTCGTCTGCTGTTTATTAATCACAGTAGGGTCCAAGATGAGAATAATCTCATCTCCCCCTCCCCCTCACTCTCACATTTCTCTCTTCCTCCCTCTCCCTCACTCTCCCCACTCTCTCCCTCACTCTCCTCCCTCTCCTCCCTCTCCTCCCTCACTCTCCTCCCTCTCTCTCACTCTCCCCTCTTCTCCCTCTCCTCCCTCTCCTCCCTCTCCTCCCTCTCCTTCCCTCATCCCTCCCTCTCCTCCCTCTCCTCCCTCTTCTCCCTCTCCTCCCTCCTCTCCTCCCTCTCCTTCCTCCCCCTCTCCTCCCTCTCCTTCCTCCCCCTCTCCTTCCTCTCCCTCTCCTCCCTCTTCTCCCTCTCCCTCTCCCTAGATGACAAGACCACACATTGGGAAGATCCAAGACTCCAGCAGTCTACCCAAAGGACAGTTACACTCGGAAGACCAAACTCTCAAATGGTGTCTACTGCAATGGGGACTCAGGGAACCAATGTCACCACTCCCCAGGGGGCCACATCCCAGAGAACCACACCCCAGGGAGCCACACCCCTAGGGGCCACATCCCAGGGAGCCACACCCCAGGGAGCCACACCCCAGGGAGCCACACCCCAGGGAGCCACACCCCTAGGTGCCACATCCCAGGGAGCCACACCCCAGGGGGCCACATCCCAGGGGGTCACACCCCAGGGGGCTACATCTCAGGGGGCCACATCCCAGGGGGCCACACCCCAGGCAGCAGTTCGCCTCCAAAGATCCTCCTCTTCCGTCTCCCAAGGAAGTTTAACCCTTCAACCAACCTCCAGTGCTCAGGTGTGTAAACTCTGCTTCTTTGCCATCTCTTTATCACTTCCCTGTAGGAGCCAGACCTTCCAAATGGTTGGGAAGCAAGGAATGACCCCAATGGGAACGTCTATTACGTGGACCACATCAATAAGATTACCACCTGGGTGAGCATTGGGAGGGGAGGGGGGGGGGGGGGGAGTCAGGTGAGCATTGGGGGGGGGGGGAGACCGGTGGGGTCAGGTGAGCATTGGGAGGGGGGTCAGGTGGGGTCAGGTGAGCATTGGGAGGATGTCAGGTGGGGTCAGGTGAGCATTGGGGGTGTCAGGTAAGCATTGGGGGTGTCAGGTGAGCATTGGGGTGTCAGGTGAGCATTGGGGTGTCAGGTGGGGTCAGATGAGCATTGGGAGGGTGTCAGGTGGGGTCAGTGAGCATTGGAGGGGGTGTCAGGTGGGGTCAGGTGAGCAAGTCTTGTGAGCCACCCAGTGCATAGGAACAGTCACCTGATCAGAGGGTCTTGTAGTCACCTGATCAGAGGGTCTTGTAGTCACATGATCAGAGGGTCTTGTAGTCACATGATCAGAGGGTCTTGTAGTCACATGATCAGAGGGTCTTGTAGTCACCTGATCAGAGGGTCTTGTAGTCACATGATCAGAGGGTCTTGTAGTCACATGATCAGAGGGTCTTGTAGTCACATGATCAGAGGGTCTTGTAGTCACCTGATCAGAGGGTCTTGTAGTCACATGATCAGAGGGTCTTGTAGTCACATGATCAGAGGGTCTTGTAGTCACATGATCAGAGGGTCTTGTAGTCACCTGATCAGAGGGTCTTGTAGTCACCTGATCAGAGGGTCTTGTAGTCACATGATCAGAGGGTCTTGTAGTCACCTGATCAGAGGGTCTTGTAGTCACCTGATCAGAGGGTCTTGTAGTCACCTGATCAGAGGGTCTTGTAGTCACATGATCAGAGGGTCTTGTAGTCACCTGATCAGAGGGTCGTGTAGTCACATGTCAGAAGGTCTTGTAGTCACATGATCAGAGTCACATGATCAGAGGGTCTTGTAGTCACATGATCAGAGGGTCTTATAGTTACATGATCAGAGGGTCTTGTAGTCACATGATCAGAGGGTCTTGTAGTCACCTGATCAGAGGGCCTTATAGTCACATGATCAGAGGGTCTTGTAGTCACATGATCAGAGGGTCTTGTAGTCACATGATCAGAGGGTCTTATAGTCACATGATCATTTTGAATGGGAGTTATAGTTGGACACTTTTTCCCCTACAGGTACATCCTCGAACAAAGACAACTGACACACTCGGCCCACTTCCTGTATGTTACCTGTCTGAATGGATAAAAAAATTTAACCCTTTGAATCCTCAGCATGGCTGGGAGCTGAAAACAGGGGCTGATGGACATATATATTTTGTAGACCACAGTAAGTGCCTCCTGCTTACATAAAGATGTGGTCATTAATTATTCCCCCCCCCCCCTTTCCTCCTCTCTCCTCTGCCCTTTCCTCCTCCCTCCTCCCCTCCCTTCTTCCCTTCAAGACACAAAGTCCACACAATGGGAGGATCCAAGACTAGAGGCTAAGAACAAACCAGCTGCTGTGAGTGGTCTTTTATACCATTACATCACTCTACCATCATCACACTCACATACACACAAACACACATGGCATGCAAACACACTTGTACTTACACCTACATACTTACACACACACACACGTACACACTTACACACATCAGAAGTTGGAATACTCTCGGGACTACAAACAAAAGTTGGTTAATTTCAGAACCAAGCTACCTTCAACTGTAAGTTGATAACATGGAACCCTTGTCACTTGGCCTCCCCCCCCCCCCCCCACACACCCTGATCATGTGACCTCAGCCTCTAAGTGCTGTATCACATGATTTATAGTGTCACTCCCACCCTATAATACTGTGTCATGTGACTCTCAGCTCCAAAGGATGCTTGGTCACATGACACAATACTAAGTCACATGACCTTCCCCACACAGACAAGCACGGCACGACTAACCATTCCTGTCCATCGCAACAACTTGTGGGAGGATTCCTTCAGGGCCATCATGAATGTGAAGGATGTCCAGCAGTTCCACCTGAGACCTGATGTGAAGTTTGATGGGGAGAGAGGATATGATTACGGTGGACTGTCCAGGTATGTGTTTGCTTTGTGTGTTGTGTTGCGTGTATGTGTGTGTGTGTTTGTGTGTGTGTGTATATGTGTGTGTGTATATGTGTGTGTGCATATGTGCGTGTGCATATGTGTGTGTGTAATATATGTGTTTGTGTGTGTGTGTGTGTGTGTGTGTGTGTGTGTGTGTGTGTGTGTCTTCCGATCAGTATGTTTGTTAGCTACATGCCCTCATGTATCACTTTGATTGTATTTCTCCTTTCCTTCAGGGAATGGTTCCATCTGTTGTCTAAAGAGATGTTCAATCCTTACTATGGTCTGTTTGAGTATGCAGCCAGGTGAGGGTACTAACACATCCAGTGTTCCTTGCTTATCAAAGTCTTGTTCCTACTTGTAGCAATGACTACACTCTTCAGATCAGTCCAAACTCAGGGCTGTATAACCCAGGGCATTTGGACTATTTCAAATTCATAGGGCGAGTGTGTGGTCTTGCAATCTACCACAACATGATCATAGATGGTCAGTGACCTTCGGCAATGGAAAAGTCTCACATCATGTCCTTCATCACGTTTGTAGCTTTCTTCATCCGACCATTCTACAAGACGATGTTGGGAAAGAATGTGGCCTTGGAAGACATGCAAGATGTGGTAAGGGCTGGGCACTACGCTACTTCCTTCCTGAACATTGTTTACCATGTGATTGTCATGTGACAGGATATGGAAATATACAACAGTCTGCAGTACGTGTTGGAGAATGATCCTGAGCCACTGTGTATGAACTTCAGTGTTAGCAATGAGGTTCTTGGACAGGTGTGTGTGCAATCTTTTCCTGGAGAAAATATGCCTACTGAAGGGCACATATTGTAGTTCACGCTAGCATTGAGCTTGTGTACAAGTGTGCATGTGTATGTGCATGTGTGGGGATGTGCATGTGTGATGTACATGTATTGCATGTATCATCTGTATCGTGCATATTTGTACTTACAACCATACCCTTTGCTATCACAGGTACAGGAAATTGATTTGAAACCGAACGGAAGGAACATCCCTGTGGCCGAAAAAAACAAGAAGGAATATGTCAAGTAGGTCCCCTGTCCTGTGGTGGGCGTGGTTTACAGATACCACACCCCACAGTCTGATGGTGAAGTGGAGACTTGTGGAGAGAGTGAAGGAGCAGATGAATGCCTTCATGAAGGTAGGTCTTTGTAGCAGGCTTATTAGGTGGTCACTAACAACCATGTTGTGGCCTGTACCAGGGGTTTGGTGATGTCATCTCCCCCAAGCTGATCCAAGTGTTTGATGAGAGGGAACTGGAGGTAAGCTGACATGTCCCTCTCCTGAGGTGGTCCTAACCCACTGTCCCCAGTACCTGATGGGAGGCCTGGCAGAGATTGATGTGGAGGACTGGAAGAAGAACACTCTATACAGTGAATACAGACCGACAGATGATGTCATTGTGTGGTTTTGGAAGGTTATTGCATTTTGAGCAAAGGGAGGTGGTGTGTGTTTATGTGATGTTATTCGCAGGTGGTTAGTAACTATGACAACGAGATGAGAGCACGCCTGCTTCAGTTTGTGACGGGAACATCAAAAGTCCCAATGAATGGGTTTGCTGAGCTGCAAGGTAAACACACACACACACACACACACACACACACACACGCACACACTTGCATTGAAGTCACGTGTGATTGCTTAAAGGAAGCCAAGGTTCAAGAAAGTTTGCAATCAAAAAGTTCGGTTCTGTCGAATCTTTCCCAAGAGCTCACACCTGGTTAGTTAGTTAGTTACATGTAGGTAATTCTATTCATTATGACCTCCTCTTCACATCATGTGACTACATTACTGTGTCATGTGACTGCAACCTCCAACCTGGTCATGTGACGTGACAATGGCGTGCCCACACCAATTAGTTTCAATGTTTTGGATCTACCACCATACACTGACTTTCAAACTCTGAAAAGGAAGCTTACCATTGCCATCGAGAACACAGAAGGATTTTCTGGCGTGGACTAAGAAATTATTTTTATCTATTGTCTGCTCACTGCATTAATGTCAGTATGTGCTATGTGTCATTATGTTGCCTGTGTGTAAAATGTTTTTATTCCATTATTATGTATTATTAATATAAACAGCTCAGCATAGTCAGATGGAAGAGGTGAAGCCAGGCACCGCCCCCCACCCCCTCCACAAGGCACCGCCCCCTACTTGTGTATTCAATGACATACACACCCATGACATGGCTTCGAATCAGCCCACCCATCTGCATAGCATGAAGAAATCTTTCCAATTCACACATTGACACACACACATAACACCAGCACATCAGTACCTAAGTACCTGATTGGTTCCTGAGTTTGCGACGTACACAAAACCATTTCTGTCCACAGCCACGCCATACGGCCTGTTCAGCCTCCTGATCATGTGCAGGGTGTTTCCCTGGGCATCAAAAATGCAGAGTGAGTTGGTCCCATAGTCTGTGACAAAGCTGATGCCCGCGTTGTCAATGGCGATCCCCGTGGGATGGTTCAGACTGCCGTACATTCTAATGAACGTGCCCCCAGGCCCAGCAGGACCACCGGAACTGAATACCTTCACGGATTCCGTACCCCAGGCAACCACGTGAATATTCCTATGGGGGTCTAAAGCCACGCCCCATGGGAAACTGAAGGCCCCACTTCCAGAGGTGTTCCCTCCAATTGAGTATGAGGAACTCCCATCTCCATTGAACACTTGTATCCTGTGGTTGTTGTAATCGGCTACATACATCTTCCCTGCTGCATCCACACACACATCCATCACACCATTGAAACAGCTTGGCCCCGGGCCCATCTGTCCGAATTTGCGCACAAATTCTCCGCCTTTCGTCATCTCTTGCACACGATTATTGCTGTCGTCTGCAACGTAAAGTCTATCTCCTCTGATGGCAATGCCGCGAGGATTGTAGAAGTGTCCGTCACCACTGCCACCTCCACCAACTGTGAACGTATTGTGGCCAGCTGCGTCGAACACACGAATACAATTGCTTCCTCCACTCACGTAGAGGTCTCCGCTGGTATCCACCGCAACGTTGTAAGGGGCAACGACCAAAACCACGGCAACGGCTGTCTCCAGCTTCCCATACTCACGTCCCGCGTTCAGAACAATCAAGTCACATGGGCTGTTGAGTGCGTGATGGCCGTGTATGGTAACACAAAGCTGGTGACGCCCGGTGGTGAGGGGAGTGAGGGTGATGGTGTAGGTGCCATCCCCCTGGTCCTCCACCTCCCCCACTGTGCAGGGTTGGTCCTCCATGGTGGGCCTCAGCTCTGCCCTCACCTCCAACCCTCCCCTTGTCACTCCCTCCCCCCTCGAGTCCCTGCTCTGCAGCACCAAGTGGTACGGGCTGTGGACTGTGGGCGGAGATGTACGGGTCTGAGCCCAAGAACTCTGTGCTGGGCAGCAATTGTCCACAATGCCAAACCGAGCAATGCATTCCGCCAGCGAACCTGAGTCCACGTTAAAGATGACATCGCTCTGCAGCCTGAGATCATGGAGTGAGACACTATCCACAAGCGACCTCATCTCCAGTGGGAGGAGTCTCTTCAAAGCCACCAGCTCGTAGTCTGTATGTGTCTGGAGCACTTGGGAAGCCATCTCACAGCTAGCGGCCAGCCCAAGCTCCGCCCTCTGCAGCCCCTCCTTCTGGGAACACAAAGATGCCACCTTCGAGTCGATCAGCGACTCCGTCCTCTCCAGTAGCTGGCCACGCCTCTCATTGAGCGCCCTGTGGAGCTCTTCAAATGCACCCTTGATGGCTCTGGTGACCTTTGTCCTCATCTCTTCCATGTGTTTAACCCTCGCCTCCACGGTGACCACGCCTTCCCTTATCTGACCCAAACTCCTGAGGGAAGAGGTGAGGGTCGCTGCAAGCTCCTCCCTCTGATCCCCAGCGATTGAGGGCAAATCAATGGGGTTGTGATCCATGTGCCCCATCAACAGGCACTCCTGGCAAACAAAGTCCTCGCACACTGGGCAGTAGAACTTCAGCGTCTCATCTCTGTGAGCGTTGCAGTGCTCACTTCGTTTCATCAACGTGGGGAGTTTTTCGAGGGCTTCTGCACAGAGGGGTGTGGTCTCGTGGCCCTGGAGCTTACGGCTTGCCCTGTGGTAGTCCCAACAGAACTGGCAGAGGAACTCGCAGCAGGTGCTACAGAAGGCCTTGGATGGACCGTTCCCCTCCACACTGCAGCTGCTGCACTTGATGCCGGAGGCGGTTTCCATGGCAACACCGTAGCTGGCAATCTCCACCTGGAAGGCAAGGTGCAAGTTCTTGGGAAGGGCCGCCACGCCCCTTTCAGCAATGGGGACACGCCTCTGACATGTGGGGCACGTGACGGTACTCCCTGGTCCCTTGGCTAGCTCCTTTTCAAGGCACACTCTACAGAAGGAATGGAGGCACGAAAGGGTTCTCGGATCCGTAAAAGACTCTGCGCAGATCCCGCACACCTGCGGGATAGCTAACTGCTTCGTGGACATCCTACAGGGGACGGCTGAAGGATGGAGGACGGGGAAGTGAGCAGCTCCCGTAAGCGGGTGGGGAATATTCTCAACCATACACGCTGGATGACTAGCATCCCGATCCCTTCCCCCCCCCTCCCCCGCCCCACTCTTCGCAATGCAACAGTGAACGGAAGCCAGCAGAGGTCCATAGAGCATGCTGTTCGATCTAACACTGTACCCCCCCATGCCAATGCCGAAAGCGACTTCGTCGTCAATAGCTAACATTACCGGTCGCTGGTACACTTACCTCGGGTCCGGCGTCTGCTCGTCCCCAGGCTCTCGTTAAAAATGTCCAATACTCAGCGCGTAATATAGTGGCCATCAACGTGTAAATTACTTACTACTAAGTACTTTTGAACGTCACTTGATAACGCGCGCTTTTCGTTTAATACTTGTATGTTGTAAGCATTCAGTATAGGTACAAGTCGTCCGCACCGTGGCAGAAGCGCGGGAAGCTTTGGCAAAAAGGAAGCAACGAATCCATATTCACTTGCACGTGCGCACGCAAGTGACTGCCCAGCTGTAATAGTGCTAGTAACTGAGTAGCCTTCGATCGTGTGCTCCCAAGTACATGTACATCCCACATTACACGCCAGCTGTTTACGAAACGTGCAACGTTTTGACCTGAAGTGGTACCACCTCGCATAGTTAGCTTAATTCGCCTCTCTCCCTCCCTCCCTCCCTCTCCCTTCCTCCCACCCTCCCCTCGCCCCCTCCTCTCCCTTCCTCCCACCCTCCCCTCGCCCCCTCCTTTCCTCCCTCCCCTCGCCCCCTCCCTCCCTCTCCCTCTCTCTTGCCAATGCTTAGAGTATTTATTCCTCATCTTTCACTCAAGTTGCTCCCATCATCCCCCAACATGCAGCATTTTGGAGCAAATAGAGAAGCTTATGGTGTGTCCAGCTAAGCATACCACACATCATCCTCAACAGCCCATGCCTATATACAACATGGACTTCTGCTCCGCCACGTAACCCACTTCCGCTTACGCTGATAAACTTTCCCACCTCCATATAAAGAACGATGTTTGATAATAATGATTTCAAATGATATGGGAGGGAAGTGTACAGAATAACCGCATAGATAGATGCGACTCATTTCTGTCAAGTATTGCTTGAAGTTGGCAAGAAGACTAGAGTCGCTACTATTTTATGGTGACGGTACATTTTTACTCCACGTTTTATACCGACACCTAACATTAAGCCATATATGCCAGGACGATGCTACAAAGAAAATCAATCCCTTTCTGTGCAATCCCTTTTTGTGACTTGCAATCAAGCAAGTAGCCAATGTCCAATATTTTCTAGAGCTCTAACGTACGTACTGTGGCAGTTCCCCACTTTTCATTTATTTGTTTAATAAATTTTGTTTTGGAGAGGTGGGCGTTATTTCTAATTACTTTCTGAGCGCGCGCAAGTGTATAGGAAGCGATCCAGGATGTCGGCAAGCACGAGTGAAAAGCCAAAGGAAGAACCAGCGGTCAAAAAGGACGAAGGCAAGAAAAACAATGAGGACAAAGACTGGAAGGGCGGCGAAGTAGTTTGGGCCAAAGTTCCTGGCTTCAACTACTGGCCCGGCAAGGTCTGTTCTGTGTAGCGTGGCATGCCGATAGAAATGGCTTGCTCAGTAACATTGATTATCGATAAAGGCGGGCCACTGCCCATGAGAATGGTGCAGGTCTATTTGCGCGCCTTTTCCCCCAACCCCAAGAAGTGTGGCCTCTCGTAGTAATTTATGCTGAAATCCCGTATCGTGTGCAGGTGTTTAATTCCACGGACGACCTCGTGCCCCAGTGGCTGAAAGGACCACCAGAAGACGGCGATGTACTGATCCGATTCTTCGGCACTTATGACATGTAATGACTCCAGCGTCTAACGTGCAGCAGCATACTCACACTCGCGCGCGCGCGCGCGCGCGCACACACACACACACACACACACACGCACACATGCGCACGACCTGCTTTGTGCCTAACTGTGTCGTCTTTTTAGGGAATGGGTGGACCCTAAGCACGTTGAAGGGTACCAGAAGGGGTTGCAGAAGAAGTTTCAGTCTAAGAACAAAAGAAAAGTCTTTGTGGTAAGCATTTGTGCCGTTGACAGGCTGGGGTGTGCTGAATATCTGCCTCTTATTGAATTGCAGAAAGCTGTGAAGGAAGCAAAGCTATTTGTGGAGAGTAGTGAACTGCCAGATGGTATGAAGGTTCAACCGACAAAAATAAAGTCATCAGATGATGAGAGCGAAATTGAGGTACTGAGCTTGAGTACTGGGTGTGTGTGGTGTGTGTGTGTGTGTGTGTGTGTGTGTACTTGTACCTGTGTGTTATGTTTCAGCTATGTGTTGTGGCTTGTGGGTGTGAAACACTGATGGCAGTGTGTGTGTGTGTGTGTGTGTGTGTGTGTGTGTGTGTGTGTTGTGTGTGTGTGTGTGTGTGTGTGTGTGTGTGTGTGTGTACTTGTACCTGTGTGTTATGTTTCAGCTATGTGTTGTGGCTTGTGGGTGTGAAACACTGATGGCAATGCATTTGCTAAGTAACTACTTACATAAACTGCAATGAAACAGTTCTTTTTGGTTAGTGGGCATTTATTAGAAAAACCACAGTATATTTATCAATTGTATGCACTATTTCCTTTCCCTGGTGCTCATCAACAATCAGTTCTTGTGATTTTGCTTACACAGAAGAGCCCGCCCCCTCGTGCCAAGCGCACTGCAACAAGGAAAGCCACTCCAGCAAGTAAGAAAGGTCGTAAGAAGCCAAAGTTGGAGGTGGAGAAGGAGGACCAGGAAGAGGAGGATGGGAAAAGTGACAAAGAAGAAGAGGACTTAAAGGTGAAGTGTGTCAGCTCAGACTGGCATCTCATGCTTTCTCTTTCGCTCTTTAGACCACCACGGAACAGTAATCAGACTGCTCATGCCACTTTCTTGTTTAGCTAGCTGGATTTCCTCGGCCTCTTTTTGTTTATTTTTTTTTCCTGATGTTTTTCACTTTGTTCTTGCATAAAACTTTTGTACACACAATCTTGCATAGTCACACACACACACGTACATGTTTATACCTCTGCAATTCCTCATTTATGGCTCTCAATTATAGCGCACTTATGTACCTCCCTCATTCAGCTGTGACATGTTTAACCAATGTTTAACATTTTGATAATTAAGCATTGCTGCTGCCAATAGTACTGAAGGTTGGATACATTAATGCATAGTCCTGATAAGCATAAACGCAGGCCTATAGAGAAGTTCTAAACAACTAAAACAACAGCCTTGAAGAGTGTGTCTGCAGATGGACACACACGCACACACCAAAGAGAAGGTCTGCTCACTGTGATTCGGATTGCTTCTCCTTGGTGTGCCAGGTAGCCACAGCCCTCCACGGTACAGAGAACTCCCTGGCCGCCTGCTGAACGGACCCGAGCTCCTGGGCACGAGAGACCACTCGCGCCTTGAAGTCCTCGTTGTACGTCCGCTTGCTAGGACTCTCGTCGCTGCTGGCAACCGTCTCCGAGCCGATGTCCAGAATGTCCTGTGTGATGAGTGACAGGTCCTGGGCCGATACAGTGATGGTATCAGAGGAGATATCGGCAGCGTGCAGCTGCACTCCGGCTGACGAGGACAGGTTGCTGACAATGGTGGCCACAGTGTTCATGAGGTCGATAGAGGAGGAGGAGGAGGAGGGCTGTAGTGAGTGGTGGGACTTGATGTGTTGAGGGCTGTTGCAGCTGTTCTGGAGACGCTGGCTGATAGGTATGCTTCGCGTGCGAGCTGATTGGAAGGTGCTGTCGTGATTGCTACGCCGACGTCCCATGGGCAGCGAGCTACAATCCCCCATGTCTCTGTAACTGCCAACCGAGCTCTGGCTGGCTACGCTACCGTCAATGATGGTGTCCACACTTGTGGCATCTGTGCTTGGGTACACCTCGATTGCTTCTTCTCCCTGGGTCATGACCTCCACCTGTGCATCAATTGGAACTCCGGATGCCTCCAAACCGGAGTCGCTGATCACCACCTCCTCCGTGATATAGCTGCCGGGTGATGCCGTCAGAGTGGTGACTGTGGAAGAGTGACCGTGGGATGAATGGGAGGCCATAGAAGTGAGGGACGAGCCATGTGAAGTGACGAGGAGGGAGGGGTGCACCTGCTGGGGGTGATCGACTGTCGTCTCTATGACAACCATGGGTTCATCGGTCACAACCTCCTCTGACACCACTTCCTCCACAGCCACCTGGCTACTCTGATCCAAGATGAACTCTGAGGTGTCCCCCTGGTAAGCTGCCGTAAGTTGGGCCATGGTGTCCTTGGTTGAATCCAGACCCGTGGTGAGTCCAAAGGCACTGGCCAGTTTCTGCAAGGCCTCGGCTATTTCCAATCCTGTTGGTTCGTGGTCGTCGGCGGAGAGAGAGGCTAGGGCAGTCGCCGCCTCCTCCTTGGTGGGTGTTAAGGGGTTAACGTGCGCCTGTTGGTGGTCCAGCACTACCTCGTTGTCGTACACTTCCGTCTCTTCGATGATTTCCTCGTTTTCGTCATCCCCCTCAGTGCCGTAGGTCTGGTTCTCCAGGGATACGTTGTACTTCCTTTTCCAGGCCATCAACCAAGCTTTAGAGGCCTTGAAGTCAGGATTTGCCGTCAACTCCATGGCCTTCTCCTTGAGCATGCGGTCGTTGACTATGTCCCCAGCCTCCCAACGCTCCACCAACCAGGTCAGCAAGAGACGGTCAAACTCTTCGTCGTTCTCCAGAAGGATCTCGTCGTCGTTGGTATGCCTTCGCTTCCTGATGTACTTCCTTCTCCGCGGAGTGCTGTACGCAGAGCCTTCTCCCTCGGGGAGGAGGCGGAGCTTCAAAGGCGTGGCCGGCTCGATGTAAGGGGCGGAGCAGGTCTGCTGCTTGAGGTCTACCCCGTGCCTCTTCTGCCACTTGACAAACCAGCCCAGAGACGCCTTGAAGTCTGACCTGCTGCTCAGCTCCTTGGCCTTGTCCCTCACCATGCTCGAGGAGACGGTGATACCTTGCCTCCACGAATCCTTCACCCACTCCACCAGCTGGTTGTCCAGGTCCGCGTTGGCCACCTTCCTTCCCTGCCCCGGCCTCCTGTAGACCGCGTTCGAGGATTGCTCCGCCACGGTCGATATGACGTCCAGCTCCTCTTTCCAGCGCTGCAGACAGCGTCTGGACACGTCCAGCTCAAGGGACGCTTGGCTGGCCGACTCGAGCTCCATCGCCCGCTGCACGGCGTGAAGCTTGAAGGCCGCCGTGTAGGACCGCTTCTTGTGCTTAAGCGCCTCGGCCTCAGGCGACTCGTTGTACTCGTAGCGCTTCTTCCAGTTGTTGTACCAGTTGAGCGAGGCTTTGAAGTTGGGGTCGTACTCCTGCCCTATCTCGTACGCCTTCTGCCGAATGCCGTTGGGCGTGACGAGCTTCTTCTTCTTGGTCTGTTGAACCACCCATTTGTACACTTCTTGGTCGATGGTGTTCCGGTGGCTGGGACTGAGGCTCATCCTGGGCAGGTCATCCTGTGAAGCAAAAGCGTCCTTAATACACGCAACATTGCAGGCGTATGTCACCCCCAAGGCATCGGATACCGGTAGCTATTACGAACGTCCGCACACTATCGTGGCTTCACCACAAAAATGGCGGCAAACAACTATTTTTTTTTTTACAGCGACTTAGGAGTGCTCCTTTATTAGAGCTAGAAACTGGTAGCGCTTATTAGAACAACATAGCAGTAGTGCGACACTTGGGGGAGAGTCATTTCACTAAGTAAGTAAACATGTACTTACACAGTCCTGATCGCTGAGTGGGCGTGCGGGAGGGAGCCGCGAGTCTGCTCCAGGTACCCCAGAAGCACTGGAAACGGGCGATAATTGGGGAGTATTCAGTTTCGACGTTATTCAAGTAGTTGGTAGAGTTTAGGTCACAACTACAAAGGTATGGGTAACCCTTGAAGTCAGTGTCTTTCTTTACAGTGATCTCCCTCAGGCTACTAATACCTCGGGGTCTAAAATTGGCGAATTTGTCGTACGCCCCGAACGTGACGTCATAAGCTAATTATTATTATTACGCCATAGTTACAGCTATACAGTACATATGTATGGATACGACAACGGAATTACACCTTCGTAACTTTTTGAAGGCCTGCATATACTGATATTGCGTTTAGATCCTACTACTATCCAAACATACACAGACAGTAGCGGATACGAGAGGGGGAGGGGAGCGGGGGTCTGAGATGATTTCCTATCATATATGGTGAAAATTGATAGTGAATATCATCTCAGCCCCCCGGCCTCTGTATCCGCTACATGTACTGAATTATAAATAACGTCGAGAATTGCTATAGTATGGAATGGGGCAAATGAAGAGCACTACTACCGTGTCCGTCCACACTGACAAGCAATGTCTTAAAACAGCCCAGTCAGCTGCCCCCTATATACTATTGCAAGTGGGCGTAATTTACAATTTGTTAACACGGCAGCATATGGACAGATGAGACTGTCTTTTTATGGTTGCATACTGCACTAAATTACGAGGATCTAGTTAGGGCAGCCAACACACGCGCCCACTGGATGCATGATCTTGATTTCAAAAGACTTTGAGTAACCAGCAGTTATTCAGTAGACCACCACTTCTTAAAGCTATGCATTGTTTTACACAGAAGAGAGTTGCTTCAACGTTTTAAACTTTAGTACTCAGTTTTGGGCTATGTTAGCTATGCGTTTTGTCGTTAACTCGCAAGTGACTGCGCTGAACGTAAACCACCCCACACGAGTCAAACTACAATTAAGATTTGGTTGGACCAGAGAGCATATCTTTTATACTGACCCCAGGTAAGGTGGGTTCTCACATTCGTATCACATTATATACGCTACGCTTGACTCAACCACGGCAAGGTTGTTTTTATTATTATTATTATTATTTATTTATTTATTATTTAAGAATGATAGTCAATCTCTATGACAACCAATATACCGTATATATAGTATGCGTGTATAATATGTCACGTAGTACACCACAGCTGCCGCGCAACCGCTCAATTACATCAGAGATAATATTGATTACATCTAGCAATACACAGCCAAATAGTGTTGAAACAATAATTGCATGCTTCTAGTCTTTACTGGAACATGCAGAAACCTACAACTGCTCAGACGAAGAAACCGCTATTTAAAAAGGTACACGTAGCGAAGGTTCACAATTATAGTATTCTTGTCTCTGGATCTGGGTATCATTTATAACATATTCTCTCTTGCATTTTAAAGCGAGGATGTGAATTTGGAACACCCGACAGTGAAAGAAGGCAGAGTGTTTTCGACCAAAGTTGTGATGGTTCGGGCTGTAGGATGATAAGTAGAAGGTACTGATTCTGTATATGGACACACGAAGAATTGCGATGAAGTGATTTGCACAAATCCACTGCAGGAAGCGAAAGAGGAGTGCAAATGAAGGGCATGCAGTCGACTCGTGGGCAGGAGGTTTGGGCAACGTATCAGTTGAAGATAGACATACTGGTTCAGTGACCAAAACTAACCCAGCTTCACACACAGAAGACTCGCACCATGGCAGCATGCCTGAGCACAGCCCCAGAGCCTCTGCAAGTCAGCCACGAGCAGTGAGAGCACTGTTTGACCATGTGGAGGAATTGGTGAAGGTTGGTGTGCAACCTGCTATTCAACCAGATGACTCCATGCAACCTGGGCCCACCATACAGTCTGGGCCCACCATACAGCCTGGACCCACCATACAGTCTGGGCCCACCATACAGTCTGGGCCCACCATACAGTCTGGGCCCACCATACAGCCTGGGCCCACCATACAGCCTGGGCCCACCACACAGCCGTGGGTCACTGGTGTGCCAGAGACACCAAGCTGTAGTGAGCAGACGTCAGCATGCTCCCCCAACCCTGCTGCCCACTTGCAGCAGGAGATGGAGGAGGACATCCTAACCGGTCTGTGTCCTGAAGACCTCGACTTCACCATTTTCAACTGCTCAAAGTTGAGTAACTGCAGTGCCATATCACCACCACCTCTGGCCTCCCCAACCCACCTTCAGCCACCTTGCCCGGCCCAGCTGACCCCCAATGCCTCACTGACCCCTCCCCCACCACTTGGCTCAGTCACCTGTCATTCCACGCCCACAAAAAGACCTGTTGTGGATGTGGATGACTTCTTTGACTTGGCTAGCTTTGAAGGGGACATGGATATCCCCGCTGAATCCAGCAGGAGCATGGAGTCCATTTTGCTGTCTCCAGGGTGCCAGGATGCCAAAGTTGTGGCTAAGAGCCATGATGCCCCAGGGGAGCTATTCTATGGGCTGTCCTTGGAGGTTCAGCAATGCTTGGAGAAGGAGAGAGGAATAAAGAAGCTGTATGGTGTGTGTGGGTGTGTGTGTGTGTGTGTGTGTGTGTGTGTGTGTGTGTGTGATGTGGTGTGTGTGTGTGTGTGGTGTGTGTGTGTGGTGTGTGTGTGTGTGGATTGTGTGTGTGTGTGTGGTGTGTGTGTGTGTGTGTGTGTGTGTGTGTGTGTGTGTGTGTGTGGTGTGTGTGTGTGTGTGTGTGTGTGTGTGTGTGTGTGTGTGTGTGTGTGTGTGTGGTGTGTGTGTGTGTGTGTGTGTGTGTGTTGTGTGTGTGTGTGTGTGTGTGTGTGTGTGTGTGTGTGTGTGTGTGTGTGTGTGTGTGTGTGTGTGTGTGTGGTGTGTGTGTGTGTGTGTGTGTGTGTGTGTGTGTGTGTGTGTGTGTGTGTGTGTGTGTGTGTGTGTGTGGTGTGTGTGTGTGTGTGGGTTGTGTGTGTTTGTGTGTGTGTGTGTGTGGTGTGTGTGTGTGTGGTGTGTGTGTGTGTGGTGTGTGTGTGTGTGTGTGTGTGTGTGTGTGTGGGTGTGTGTGTGTGTGTGTGGTTGTGTTGTGTGTGTGTGTGTGTGGGTGTGTGTGTGTGTGTGTGGTGTGTGTGTGGTGTGTGTGGGTGTGTGTGTGTGTGGGTGTTGTGTGTGTGTGTCGTGTGTTGTGTGTGTGTGTGTGTGTGTGTGGGTGTGGTGTGTGTGTGCTGTGTGTGTGTGTGTGTTGTGTGTGGTGGTGTGTGTGTGTGGTGTGTGTGTGTCGCCGTTGTCCGCCCCTGTTGCGCTGTCTACCTTGTATTGTGATATGTTAAGGAGCATGCTTTGGCATGACCTGGCTTGCCTTTACGTGTTAATTATACATGTGTTGGGCATGCATGCTCTAGAACTTTATTTGCTATTTAAGCATTTCACTGAGTGTGTGATTTGGATATAGACGTCAGTGTGTGATTCGGATATAGACGTCAGTGTGTGATTCGGATATAGACGTCAGTGTGTGATTCGGATATAGACGTCAGTGTGCATTCTTTTCGTGCTCTACTGTAGTTTGACATAGGCTGTATTACTTTGTATCGCGCTGTGATTTCCCTGTAATATTATATTCTTTGGAGATCCTGAGTATTTCCTAATGAGAAACACAACATGATAATGTGTGTGTGTGTGTGTGTGTGTGTGTGTGTGTGTGTTGTGTGTGGCTCACTTGTAGAGTGGCAAGACGCATGTCTGCGACTGGAAAGTGTGTCCCAGGGTAAGAACCTCATCTACTCTTCACCCACAAGTGGGGGAAAGACCCTTGTGGCTGAGATTCTTATATTCCAACAAGCTGCTGTGAAAAAGAAAGATGTCTTGTTGATACTTCCCTATGTGTCAATAGTACAGGAGAAGGTGTGTGTATGTGTGTTTGCATATGTGTGCATGTGTTTGTGTGCGTGTGTGTGTATTTTGTATGTGTGTGTATTTTGTATATGTTTCTGTGTATGGTGTATTGTATTTGTGCATGTGTATGCATGCATATTTGCCTTTACAGGGTAGGTGTGTATGTGTGTGATGTGAGGTGTGTGAGATGTGAGGGGGTTGGTGAATTGCTCCTGAGCCCTTTGGTTGCATGACGCTTCCAATTTGTATTTGTCATGTGACTGTCACATGACATGTTCTAAAGGTGCGTGATCTGCTTCCCTTTGCCCCACTTCTGGGCTTTGCTGTGGAGGAGTATGCTGGAAGCAAGGGGAGGATCCCTCCAAAGCGTAGGAGGAGGAAGCGTGTGGTGTACGTGGCCACTATTGAAAAGGTGATGAAGGGTGTGTGCATGTGAGGAAGGTGTGTGATGAAGGGTGTGTGCATGTGAGGAAGGTGTGTGAAGGGTGTGTGCATGTGAGGAAGGGTGTGATGAAGGGTGTGTGCATGTGAGGAAGGTGTGTGATGAAGGGTGTGTGCATGTGAGGAAGGTGTGTGATGAAGGGTGTGTGCATGTGAGGAAGGTGTGTGGTGAAGGGTGTGTGCATGTGAGGAAGGTGTGTGATGAAGGGTGTGTGCATGTGAGGAAGGTGTGTGGTGAAGGTGTGCATGATGAAGGGTGCATATGTGATGTGAGTGTGTGTATTTGCACCACATCAATTGAGATCATACTTCAACTAGCAGGATATCATCCCTCACATCCCATAGAGCTGCTCCTTTGATATTGTGTTGTTCAGGACATTGCTGCTTTTTTTTTTTTTTTTTTTTTTTTTTGTGCACACCAGTAAATGCTTGGTTTACACTACGGCTCAGTCAAACACACATACATCTGTCTGAACACTGATGCTGTTTGTTGTATGTAACCCCTGTCACTGTTCATCAATGTTGTCTGGTTACAGGCAACAGGTTTGACCAACTCCCTAATAGAGGATGGAAGAATGGACTCCATTGGACTGGTAGTTGTTGATGAGGTAGGCACCTCAGCACGCACACACACATGCACACATGTACCTCACCTTTCAGCATTTTCATCCCCTGGTAGCTTCACATGTTAGGAGAGGGCGGGGCCAGGGGGGCCACCTTGGAGGTGTGTCTGGCCAAAATTATGTTTGCCTCAGGTAGGCGTGGCCTTGGCCAGACTGATGCTTAACCCAGGCTGGTCTCCTAGGCAACACACAGGTCATAGGGATGAGTGCCACACTAAGCAACATGGCGGAAGTGGCTCAGTTCTTGAAAGCAGAAGTGTACACCAACAACTTCAGACCGGTTGGTTGGGTTATTCTGTGTGATAGTGAAGACTTGTGCTTGCTTTGGGTGTTGGTGTTCTTTTAAATTGAGGCCTGTTTTACATCAGCTCTGATAGCTGCAGTCACTTGTATCACATTTGTAGGCATCAAAAGCATGTTACCTAAGCTTCTGCCTTCCTTTCAAACTATTTGTAACTTCAAGGAGCATGTGGACCAGAGAGATCACATGATCTGGCGTAGGTCAGAGAGATCACATGACTTGGTGCAGGCCAGAGAGATCACATGATCTGGGTGCAGGCCAGAGAGATCACATGATCTGGTGCAGGCCGGAGAGATCACATGATCTGGGTGCAGGCCAGAGAGATCACATGATCTGGTGCAGGCTGGAGAGATCACATGATCTGGGTGCAGGCCAGAGAGATCACATGATCTGGGTGCAGGCCGGAGAGATCACATGATCTGGGTGCAGGCCAGAGAGATCACATGATCTGGTGCAGGCTGGAGAGATCACATGATCTGGGTGCAGGCCAGAGAGATCACATGATCTGGTGCAGGTCGGAGAGATCACATGATCTGAGTGGAGGCCAGCAAGATCACATGATCTGGTACAGGCTGGAGAGATCACATGATCTGGTGCTTCTTACAGGAGATGCAACATAAAGGAGTTTAGGTGTATGTATCAGCTGGGTGACATTTTGTCTCTGACTTTTCCTCCTGCCCACACACAATGTGCAATACAGGTTAAGTTATGTGAACACGTCAAGATGGGATGTGGGCTCTACTCCGTTGCTGTAGAGAAGGATCACTCTGTTCACTTCAACCATGTGCGTAGCATTTCTTGCCAATCTCAAGTGAGAACCAATTATAAGTATTTACACACTTCCACCTCCATTACCATCACATTCTCTCCCCCCTACCTCCTCTCCTTACCTCCCCTACCTCCTCCCCTTACCTCTTCCACCTACCTCCCACTACCTCCCCTTACCTCCTCCCCTTACCTCCTCCCCCTGCCTCCCCCTACCTCCTCCCCTTACCTCCTCCAGTCAAAAGGACCTAGCTCTGATCCAGACCAGCTGTGTTCCCTTGTGTTAGAGGTCATTCCACACTCATCTTGTCTGGTCTTTTGCCCCACAAAGAGAAACTGTCAGAATGTCGCCCTGCTTCTAAGCACCTCCCTGCCACGGTGAGCATTAATTGGGGGCGAGAGCAGAGCATTCATGTCAGCATTGTGTATCAGCCAATTGGCAGAGGTGAACAGAGAGAGCCGACTGGACCTGCTCAAGTTACTGAGTATTGAAGCCAGTGGAGTGTGTCCCATCCTTGCTCAGACCATTCCCTATGGCATAGCCTACCACCACTCTGGCCTCACCTCGGATGAGAGGAGGGCCATAGAGGAGGCTTACTTACAGGGAACCCTCTGCCTCCTCACCTGCACCTCAACGCTGGCTGCAGGTGTGAACCTGCCGGCAAAGAGGTTATTATCTAGTGGAATTTTGGAATTTTGTTTATTTCACTCATTATCGCATTGTTTTGTCCTTTATTCCCTCTTGGATAACACGTTGATAAATCTGGCTGCAATCAATGCTGTGGTTGGCTGTACCTCTGCTGCAGGGTGATCCTGCGGTCCCCCTATGTGGGCACACAGCTCATCTCCCATAGCCAGTACAAGCAGATGGTGGGCCGGGCTGGGAGGAGTGGTCTGTGTGAGAGCGGAGACAGCGTCCTCGTACTGCAACCGTCGGAGAAGGAGAAGGTGGGTGTGGTCAGGAGGTGTGGGATGATGGAGGCTGAGCACATGTAGCAGTTGTCAGGGGGAGGGGGAGGAAGGGGAGGGGGAGGAAGGGGGAGGGGGAGGAAGGGGAAGGAGATGACTGCTGTTCAATTACAGATGAGTGGATGCAGAGAACTTTGTTGGAGGATTTAGTTGGGGCTATTTCGTTGCCTCACAACTAAAAATAAAATGTAGTAGAAAGACTGTACTTGGTATGGATCATATGATGGCATATTGAATTCAGATTTGGTGTTGATATACAGCTACAAAACATCATCACAAAACCTTTTGAATAGGTTAATAGACTTTTTTTAGCATAGCTCTACCTATGGGGATGAGACTCCTCCCCCTCCCTTCCCCAGGTAGTGGCCATTCTCTCCTCCCCCTCCCTTCCCCTCAGGTAGTGGCCATTCCCTCCTCCCCCTTCCCTCCCCTGGTAGTGGCTATATTCTCTCCTCCCATTCCCTCCTCCCCCTTCCCTCCCCTGGTAGTGGCCATTCTCTCCTCCCCCTCCCTTTCCCTCAGGTAGTGACCATTCTCTCCTCCCCTCAGGTAGTGGTCATTCTCTCCTCCCCCTCCCTTCCCCTCAGGTAGTGGCCATTCTCTCCTCCCCCTCTCTTCCCCTCAGGTAGTGGCCATTCTCTCCTCCCCCTCCCTTTCCCTCAGGTAGTGGCCATTCTCTCCTCCCCCTCTCTTCCCCTCAGGTAGTGGCCATTCTCTCCTCCCCCTCCCTTCCCCTCAGGTAGTGGCCATTCTCTCCTCCCCCTTCGATAGATGTGTCAGCAGTCTGGGAGAAGATGGCTCTCACACACTCCAATCTCTGCTACTCTCGGTGGTGGGACTGAAGGTAAGGGGAGGGGCCTGAAGGTAAGGGGGAGGGGGAGAAGGTAAGGAGGAGGGGCCTGAAGGTAAGCGGGAGGGGTCTCAAGGTAAGGGGAGGGCCTGAAAGTAAGGGGGAGGTGCCTGAAGGTAGGGAGAGCTGCTGAGGCCACACCCTCTCATTGCAGCTTGTAGGTAACAGCAAGCAGCTGTGGGGCTTTCTTGAGCACACTCTGCAGTGGGTACAGCTGGGTGAAGAACGGTTGTTGGAGCGGAGTAAGAGAGCTCTGGACCAGCTGGCTATGCTAGGGTACATTACAATGGTGGAGGAAGGCGACACTGCTTTCTACACTATTACCAGGCTTGGCACGGCTACCTACAAGGGTAAGGGGTCTGATTGTGTGTGTGTAGGTGTGTGTGCAGTTGTGTGTTTATGTGTGTGGATGTGTGTGTTTATGTGTGTGTGTGGCTTGTGTATACATTAAAGGATCAGTATCCCATCATAAGTCTTATTATCAAATCCTAACAAAATCTTGCTCGTTAGTGTTCCTTAATCATTAATTGTTGATGTGATATTTAGTTAGAATTGATTAATCACTTTCAACCAGAACACTGTTTTAATTCATTATGCCATTTTTGTATTGAATGGGGTTAACGAGTTAACCAAGGTTAATGAGGGAAGGCAATTGCGCATGCGCTTTACTAGTACCAAGCACGTGGCGTAGCGGCAGCAGGGCAGCGACGAAAATTTTTATTTTTTGGTAAAATGTTATTATCCAGACACTCGGGGTCTGTGAAATCTAAGGGTTAGGGGGGGATGGGGACTGCCGCGTCCCCTCCAACCGCCCCAAGCTCGATAAGGGTGTGATACGGTGCCCCACCCAACTTAGATTACCGCAAAACTTGTACCGGTACCCACATGTACCCGACGACCCGATTCCACGCCTGACTACTCATTAAATTTGGTACAATTCGTTATCAAATATTCCTATTCATCAGAGGTTACCCAATTAGAGTAACATGCACATGGCAGCCTTATAACTGCTGTGCACTGTATCCATGGTGACCATGATGTCATCCCCCCTCCCTGTAGGCTGCTTGCCTGTGGACACAGCTCACCAGACATACACAGAGGGGTTGAAGACACAGGGCTGTCTAGTTCTGTCCACAGACCTCCACCTTCTCTACCTGGCCACCCCTCCAGACATTGCGCACACACTCCAACCCAACTGGATGATGTATTTTCAGGCTGTAGGTTGCTATGTTGTTTTGTGTGGCGTAGTTAGTTGTGTGTAGGGTCGTAGTGGATAATCTTGGTACTTGGTAAATAGGTGATGGTGACTGATGTGTAGCTGATGTGTAGCTGATGTGTAGGTCTGATTCAGTGCTGGTATGTAGGTCTGATTCAGTGCTGTATGTAGGTCTGATTCAGTGCTGGTGTGTAGGTCTGATTCAGTGCTGGTGTGTAGGTCTGATTCAGTGCTGATGTGTACGTCTGATTCAGTGCTGTATGTAGGTCTGATTCAGTGCTGGTATGTAGGTCTGATTCAGTGCTGGTATGTAGGTCTGATTCAGTGCTGGTATGAAAAGAGGTGGGTGTTCTATGCAGATGACCAGGGGACCAGCTGATGACCTGCGAGTGGCTGAACAGGTGGGTGTAGGCCTTGGATTGCTGTCCAAGATGGCTACTGGAATGGGTGCAAAGATGGTAAGGATGAGTATGGTGAGTGATGGTGTAAGCATGCTGGTGGTAAAAGTGATGGTGGTAAAAGTGATGGTGGTAAAAGTGATGGTGGTAAAAGTGATGGTGGTAAAAGTGATGGTGGTAAAAGTGATGGTGGTAAAAGTGATGGTGGTAAAAGTGATGGTGGTAAAAGTGATGGTGGTAAAAGTGATGGTGGTAAAAGTGATGTGGTAAAAGTGACAGGCCCGTAGCCAGGCTTTGTGTTGGGGGGGTGCAAAGTATGGCTCAGTGGACTCAAGCGGACTCAAGGGTGAACTATAGTTGGATTATACATCTTGCGGATTATACTTGCGATTAGCATTTGTGAGTTTGTATTTACTCTCTGGTAAGGATTGAATCATATATAATTGTCCTTTTGTAATTTAATTACAATCAGATACCCACAAACCATGCAATGTCATTACTGTGTAAGGTGATTAAATACATTCTTCAAGACTGTGATCATCAGTGATTCCATTCCATTCATCTTGGGAAACGATGCAAACATCAAAGTGACTGGGTATATGTACGATAATGAAGGCTGCTTGTGGTGTTTTAATAATGCATACCTTTCAGCAGTAGACAGAGATTTCAAAGCCACACAAAAGTCATGGGAAGATTTACTAGCATAATAAATCTCACCGATATCGGTTGGGTGCAACTCGATTTCTTCACTGACCGTGTTACACTCTGCACAATGCCTACTTGAGGGGCTGGGTTCAGCGCTCAGCTGAAAATCAGCAGTGCCTGGTTGTTCAGTGTCAGTGGCTATGCAAGTAGGTTGCGTGTTTGCCGTTGTTATTATTAGCTGCTGCTGAATGATGTTTGGGCTAGGTGGTTCTATTATTAGCTGCTGCTGAATGATGTTTGGGCTAGGTGGTTCTATTATTAGCTGCTGCTGAATGATGTTTGGGCTAGGTGGTTCTATTATTAGCTGCTGCTGAACGATGTTTTGGCTAGGCGGTTCGCCGTCAGTGAAAGGCTGTACTGTTGCTACAAGTGATGTGCTACATGTAGCTAATTTCAGCTCACTGGTTCCATGCAGTTGCTCCTGCTGCTGGCTGGTAGCCATACCAACCTTTTGTTTTGTTCGTTGGGGAAGAAATTGCTCCCTTGAACAGCAGTTAGCAGCGGCTCTTTTCCTTTGCCGTTCGCGTTCATGTTGTCCCATTTTAGATAAAGTGCAAGTCAGTCTGAAGTGCACGATACTAAGAACTACGGAACTATTACCTGACAGCTGGCAGTTATCACTATAAGTGTAGATTGTCAACAATATAAACATGCTTGTAACAAAATTCATAACCGACCGAGTGGACTTGCGGGGGGGGGGGGGGGGGGGGGGGGGGGGGTGTGTGCAATTGTACCATTTGCACCCCCCCTGGCTACGGGCCTGAAGTGATGGTGGTAAACGTGATGTGGTAAAGTGATGGTGGTAGAAGTGGATGGGGTGATTCTTCTGTTTGTGCTAAGTACTTTTTCCTTCCTGATGGACATGACATACATCTTGTGTGCTTCAACAGTCGCCACAGTTGGACATGGTTTATCGTCGACTTTATCTGGCGCTGATTTTAAAAGCCCTTCTGGTGTTGAAATCTTCCAGTGGCATTTGGTCTGTTGCAGAGAGGTTCTCTTGCTCCAGGGGGTTCCTGCAGAACACTCTCCACACTGTTGCAGCCTACATAGCATGTCTTGTACGCTTCACTGAGGTACTGTGAACACCTAGATTGAGTCTAGATTGAATGAGTGTGTGGTGGTGTGGGTTGTGGGGAGTGATATGGTGTTTGTGCATGTGTGTGGGGAGTGATGTGCACAGGGGTGTGTCTGTGTATGTGTGTATGGCACACGTTCAGTTTCGATTTCCCAACAGGAGCTGCCTGAGCTCTGGGCACTGCATCTTCTCCTTCCTTCTCTGAGCAAGAGGCTTACTCACTTTGCCTGCATGGACCTTGTCCCACTGCTAGAGATACCAGGAATGAAGCAGGTGGGAGAGGGGAGGAGGGGGAGGGATAGGTTAGGGGGCATGTCCTAGGTGAGAAAGAAGGGTCATGTGTTGTGGATGTAATTGTTTTGAGGTAAGGGGAGGGTGTGTCTAAAATTCCACCCATCTTACCTCAGGGGAGAGCACAGCAGCTGTTCTCTGCAGGGATACGCACACCCCAGCAGCTGGCGTGCCTCTCTGTTGGCGAGCTCTGTGAGATGGTTGAGTATATGTACCCAGGCAGTGCAGCAAAGCTCATCCAGGCATCTAAGGTTGTTTATAACACTGCCATGTGTATTATACTATGGGCCATCATCCATACCCCTCCATCATCCCCCTATGGTCACGTATGCATGTTGGCATAGGCCCTGGTTGCAGAGCAAGTGGAGGCTCTATATGAGGAAGCGGAAGAACTGATGGATCCGAGACCAAGCCATCCATCGTAGTCACACGGATCTCATGTGATGGGTTGTGGTCTGGTCATGTGATGAGTCTGCCTGTTCATGAGATGAGCCTGCCTGATCATGTGATGGGTCTGGCTTGGTCATGTGTGGAGATCTAGGGTGTTGACTTGTGATAGGCCTGACGCAATCATGTGATGCTAACTTGGTCATGTGATGGCATGTGGTGTGGTCATGTGATCGACCGACTCTGTCACAGTGGCAGTGGCTGACATTATACTGAAAGTACATGTACTTTTGGAGGGACAATTAATAATATTAATTAACATCATGCCGTTGCGCACATATATGGATGATGTATCATTGCTGGGGAAAGGAGAATAAACTGTACATGTATGAACGTTACCAAAATCATGCATGAATCAGTGTAATGCTTTGTGGGGGCAAGGAACCGTGCTGGAACATACACTGATTCAGTGACAAGGAACCATGCTGAAACGTACACTGATTCAGTGACAAGGAACCATGCTGGAACGTACACTGATTCAGTGACAAGGAACCATGCTGGAACGTACACTGATTCAGTGACAAGGAACCATGCTGGAACGTACACTGATTCAGTGACAAGGAACCATGCTGGAACGTACACTGATTCAGTGACAAGGAACCATGCTGGAACGTACACTGATTCAGTGACAAGGAACCATGCTGGAACGTACACTGATTCAGTGACAAGGAACCATGCTGGAACGTACACTGATTCAGTGACAAGGAACCATGCTGGAACGTACACTGATTCAGTGACAAGGAACCATGCTGGAACGTACACTGATTCAGTGACAAGGAACCATGCTGGAACGTACACTGATTCAGTGACAAGGAACCATGCTGGAACGTGTACTGATTGGCAAGGAACCATGCTGGAACGTACACTGATTCAGTGGCAAGGAACCATGCTGAAACGTACACTGATTCAGTGACAAGGAACCATGCTGGAACGTACACTGATTCAGTGACAAGGAACCATGCTGGAACGTGTACTGATTGGCAAGGAACCATGCTGGAACGTACACTGATTCAGTGACAAGGAACCATGCTGGAACGTGTACTGATTGGCAAGGAACCATGCTGGAACGTGTACTGATTGGCAAGGAACCATGCTGGAACGTGTACTTACATGTATCATTATCACATACGGGGGTCGTATCGTTATGACATTGTATAAACGTTATAAAAATGCATCACGTTTGTATCGCTACAACATCCGAACGAGTAACGCTATCAATGTCCTATTTTCAACACTTCATACTACATCTTTTTTTCTATGTGTGTACTTCAATATTTGGTGTCTTGCAGCAGCACACCGCCGATGTTACAAGGTCCGATACCCCTGAGGGTTCAAAACCGTCACATCTTCAGGTAGGAGCGTTCAAATCGCTTCAAAATCGGTATGTTCGTAGAGGGGTCCTGTAGCTATTGATTTCTTCTGTTGATACTTTATCCGTTACGGAGATACAGTTGTGGAAAGGTTAATGCACATTTTTGCTCGATTCGCGCCATTATATTGCATGCAACCCGCGTTCTAGAATGGTTCGTTAATTCATAGATATTAGATATATCTACTCTAATATCTATGGTTAATTTCCCATCCGTTACGGAGATACCGCTATGCAAAGTTAATCCCGCTCGATTCCGCCAAAAATTTGCCCCATACATTGAATTGGACGCGGTTTGCCAAAATGATCGGCGCGAAACGACCGGGAAAATGTGCATCAACTTCGCACAGCAGTATCTGCGTAATGGATAAAGCAAGAATTAACGGACAGAACAAATCAATAGCGACAGGATCCCTCTACACCGAATTTAATACGATTTGAACGCCCCTACCTAAAGATGTAGAGGTTTTGAACCAGATGGGGTATCGGACCTCGTAACGTCGGCACTATGATTGTGCAGGCATCAAAATACATTTACACATAGTGAAACGGTGCAGGACGAAGTGTTGAAAATAGGAAGTTGCTAGAGTTAACCGGGTCGTAAGCTACAGCAATTTGAGTTTTATGTTACAAACATAAATCGACTAAGGTCATTATCTCGTAGAACGTTCCAGTCATTATAACGATACGACATTTTCTCGGAAACTGTCCCATATAATCTACGCAAAATCACCTAGCTAGTATAACTATAGTACGTATGCCCACTAACCTAATAGTCTGATTTGGACTATATGGCCCTTGCGTTGGTTCTTATTAAGGCGATGCTTAGCTTTCCATATAAGTTGGAAACTGCTGAGATCTTGCAAGCCGGTCAACATTTGAATTATACTATTGCAATGAAATCCTCGCGCGCAGTAGTGCACGTGCGTATTAATAATAGATTCCAATATAAAAAGGGTGAAGAATAAAAATGAGGTTGGGTTCACGCTGTCCTAGTGGCTGCTACGAATTATACATCTTCCTCTACCTAGCATCGAAACGAGCAAACAAGAAAGAGAAAGCGCTCCAAATGGGACCAACTGACCCCTGACTCTCCACCCCATGGGTCGCTTCCCTTGCCAACCCCTTCTACACCGCCAGCCACTCCAAGCGAAGCGGCAGCTGCAGCAGCTGCGCGGTTGAACGCCATGTTAGCAGCTCAAGGCAAGCTGAGCAAAAGCACTACAGCGACGTCGACGGTTAGTACTATTTAGCGCCCACCTTGGTACCAAACTGCACAGAACGATATACCCCAAGGGATTAGTTAGGGAATTGCTTCTCTATACATGCAGGTCGGTGCTACCACTGCATCTTCCACATTGTCAGTTGGACAGACCACTGCTTCTGACAGCGCGGTGACAGCAGCTGCAGCCTTCCCGCACTTCACGGAGGTGGACATAAACGACCTTGCGCTTGATACCAGGTACGTAGAACCACACAAATACGCTTTCCGACGTTGCCTTTTCTCATGGCGTTATTTCATGCTGTTGTGTTTATTGCCCTTCTTTATTTACGTTTGACTGTGACCGTTGCGCGTTATCTTTGTCTTTTGCCTGGCTCTGGCATGATGTAAGGATGAGCTTGACCAAAGGTGCCACATTGAGTGAAATCAACAAATCCACTGGAGCATACGTTTCTGTTCGGGGAAGGTTTATGACACCAGAGGAAAAGGGAAAGAACACAATGTAGGCACTCTTCAGATACGTAGATGCAGAGGTTACACATTGGTGTTTTTTGTTTCCATGATAGAGAGCGGGCTCTTCATCTGATTGTTCAAGCTTCGTCACAGACTAGCGTGAATGGTAAGTGTGTGTGTGTGTGTGTGTGTGTGTGTGTGTGTGTGTGTGTGTGGTGTGTGTGTGTGTGTGTGTGTGTGTGTGCGTGTGTGTGTGTGTGTGTGTGTGCGCGTGTGCGTGAATGGTTTTGTGCCTGTGCAAAATGGGCAAAAGCATAGTTTACTGTTCCTGCCTCTTGTGTGTTGACTCCTTTTCTTCTTCCATGTGGTATTCTCTGCTGGCATTTTTCTCCTTTCATCCATGCCTACATATATGCATGCACACATGCATACTTATTCATGCACGCACACACACATACACACACACACACGCACACACACACACACACACACACACATACACACACACGCACACAAACACACACACATACACACACACGCACACACACACACACACACACACAACACACACACACATCCTCCCCATTGTACCTTCTCTACCATCTAATGCCACCAAACATTCATGCATGTCCTGTATATGTGTGTGTGTGTGTGTGTGTGCAGCTGCAGTGCGCAAGATAAATGAACTCATTAATCCATCCAGAGGAGCAGGAGTGTTACCAGGGCTGGGGGGAGGAGGAGGAACAGGAGGAGGGGGAGGGAAGGGTCAAGGAGGGACACGGGTAAGTGTGGGTGTGGGAGCTAAGGAGAGGGTCTTTGAGGGGACCTGGGTAAGTGTTAGTTGTCATCTCATGGTTCTGGTTGGCTCATTGGTTTGGCCTGGTGGGTTGTGGTTGCCCATGTAAGGGAATGTTAATATAATAATCTCTCAATGTATTTCTCCTTCCTTCCTCTCACTGATTTGTTGTTCAAGGTGAATGCATTCAAGCGAAAGTGTGTGTTGAGGCCATATACAGTGTTTGTAGGCTTTATGCGTAATTGGTGCCTTAACTCTTTCACGGGCAACTGAGCAATATTGGGTCATTCCATATTGTGCATGTCGGCTGACTTGATATGGAATGACCCAATATTGCTCTGTTGCCCGTGAAAGAGTTAAGGCACCAATTACGCATTTGAAATAAAATGAAATGAAAGGGTTAAATAGACAGTGGGTTCCACTGTATGATGAAGGTTGATAATCATCAAATAAATTTAACCACATTGAGTGGAAACCTAAGCTACACCTTTCTACAAAATAAAAATATGGATGATCAATAACCCCTACTCTTCATGAATTGTTTTATGCTGCAGCCACTTTGGGTGCATGTAACAGAGAGGTGTTACAATGTTATCAAATCAATTTACCATTGGTTATGACAACTGTGGTTACATAACCCACTCTCTGTTATCTCAACCAAAATAGCTGCCAAGCATAAACAATTCATGGAGAGCAGCAGGGGGCGAATCAAGGATTTCTGGAAGGAATCATATTCACTATGGGGGGAGGGTACGGGAGGGCATGCCCCCTCTGCTCCGCTTTTGTACTTTACATGTAGCAGGAAAATGAACGTGCCTATTTGACAGTGATACTGTTCTATTGATGAGAAAACTCTTCAACTACTGCATCAGCTCTATATCTCTGTGAATCAGCATCAATGCCAAACTGTTTAATTAATCGTTACCCATGGTGCTTTGTAGTGATTCTTCAGGAGTTTTAGCATGCTAATTGTCCTTTCACACGCACTGGCAGAGTAGCCGATATGACAAGGATTACATAAATGTAATCATTGTCAACAAAACTTAGAGCCTTTGTAGGCGTATCAAGCTGTTTTGCTTTGACAGTTTCATTTCGTTTGCCATAAATCCAGCTCAGTATGCATTGCCTTAGCTGATGGAAAGGGTCATCCTTATATAGCTCTTTGAAATGACTTGGATTAAGCTGAACAGAGGGGCTGACAAATTCAGAAGGCAGAATTGACAATGCTGCTGTTTCTTCAAAACGATTGTCAAGCTCAGTAATTAAATGGTCCAGCATTGGAATAGTTAATGTTCGTCAGTAATACTGGCTAGCATTTTTACAAAGGCCTGCTAACAAGGATCCCAAACTCTTTAACCTTGGAATCACACTTAGCAAACAAAACACAAAACTTGCAGAGCCTCCCATCTTCTGATTCAGAGTACACAAGTCCATCGTACCTTTTCAGCCAACTGGCCTGAAGCGATCTTGATTGCCCGTTCATAATGCGACTAGGAAATGTGTACCCATTGGGTGGGCCCGTTCATAATGTGACTAGGAAATGTGTACCCATTGGGTGGGACAAAGTGGTTCTTAAGACAAAAATATTTCTCGTTGTCTGTAAGATTATATCCCCTTTTCAGTTCTACTACTTTCCTATATCACCTGTGGCAACTGCTGGCCCCTTCGGGTACTTCCAAAGAAGACAATGATGATGAGATGCCTTTTGTAAGACTTGACAATTGTGTCTTGCTCCTCACACTGCTGTGGTTTCTACTGCTCAGTAATTAATGCAACGCCATTGTGTGCACCTGAAGCCAACAGCTGATCTAAATGACATACACATATACACCCCCAGAATCCGCCCCTGAGCAGGGATTATTGATAATCAACGTTTTTATTTTGTAGAAAGGTGTAGGTTAGACTTCCACTTAATGTGGTTAAATATATTAACCGTCTTCATACAGTAATTGTGTAATCAGTGCTGTGGAACCATTGCCTGTTTAACCCTTTCATTTCCCACCAAAATGCTTATCATACATTGAATCTCGGTATAATGGCAATGACCTCTGATTTGATACCCGACATGTAACTATACTCCTAGTACTCCTAGTGTGGATCACATGCTTATCAGCAAACTAATTAATTATTCAGTGTTGTGTTATCGAATAACCATTTGGTGGTCATATGAGACCAATATATGTGGAAAGATAGAACAAAACAAATTTGGAACATGAGGTGCATATGTTGGCTCACTTGATATGGAATGGCCCTATTGTGCCACAGGTGCTATACTAAAGTCCCACTTTGTTTATCTAAACAGTTAACACTTTTGTAGTGACAACACATTGGAAAAGTTGTATCCTGGTCATATTAGAGTAAGTTGTTTACAACTACGCTTTCCTGCAATGCGAAAATGCTTATTTCACATTACATGCCATGTACCGCAATAATTGGCTTCGCCCGCAAAAGAGTTAAACGAAACAAAAAACAGGTTGAAATTATGACTCAATATTCAAGTTTGAAATGTGCTGTTTACTGGATTGACCGGTTTTTTGTTTATTTTGTTGACCAGTAATATCACTGGGATCTTCAGCTCTTAATGTTTGGACCGGTAACTGAAATGATGTTACAAATTCTTGATGAGGAAGGGGAGGGAAGGGCAGAGTCCGAAATAACGTGCTGTCATTGGTCATTTTCCGTGCATTTTACAGTTATGCCCGGGCGATTAATATCTCGGTTGGACATGTTGACCGTTCAATGTTTTAATAACAATTGATGTACTTGCAAGCCACGGCCACACGCGTACGCGCAATCGATAATAGTCATTATGATTGCCATTTACATGTCTGGGTACGAGTCTTCACGAACACGTATCGATTTTGTAAGGTAGTGCGTCGTTGTGCAACAGCATGAAGAGAATTAGATCTGAAGCAGCTAATGAGCTTGAGGAAAGTGAAGTTAAACAAGAACTGTTTCTCACGGCACGTTCCTGAAGTGGCAAAAGGAGCTTGATAAGGAGTTCCCTGGCTTCAATGTGAGGTCGGTGGAGTTGGAGGAAAGAACATAACAGCTTTGAAGTGTTCAACATGCACAACATTCGAGAAGAACATCACTGGAAGATGAAACTTCAGTGATAAGTGGATCGTAGGAGCTGAATTCGTTTGTGTCAGCAACATCAAAGACCAAGCAGGTACTGACCAACACAAGCATACCATGGTGTTGTTGACAAAACAGCAGGCCCACGCTCGCGGAGAAGGCCCATCCACATACGCTCCAATCACCAAAGCTTTACAGGAAATTCCAGATAATGGCATGGCTAAGTTTCGCGTGAAGCCCATTTTATTGCTGTCGAAAGCTATCTTTTAGCAAGTATCCAACATTATATGTGAGCTGGAGACGCGACATGGAAGTTGGTGCTGAATACACGAATGAGAAGGCTGCTAAAGTACATTGCAGAGCTAGGAGGGAAGAATTGAAAAAACTGCTTGAACAAGCCAAGTTTTTTTCAATCCTACTGGATGGGTCAACTGATTCAGGCAATATTGATGATGAGCTTTTCCTTGCTGTGTTCTGTGACGTTGATGGCATGGATGATGTTATAGCAGTTGAGCGGCCAAATGATGCCACTGTGTCTGGGCTGTTCCAATGCCTGCAATGTTGCCTTCATAAAATTGGTGTTAAGGCCATTGATGCAGAAGAGTGCAAGGGGTTAGTAGGTATTGGAACTGATAGTACTAGTACCAACACCAATATTGCTTCTGCTGGATTAAACGGTTTGGGGGAGAGTTAAGTGCCATGGGTGTTTTGGATGTGGTGTCTTGCCCATAGGGTGGAGCTAGCAATCAAAGATGCTCTGAAATCTACCACCTTTGATCTTATTGATGAGATGTTGCTCAGAATGTACTACATCTATGAAAAATCCCCCAAGAAGTGCAGAGAGCTGGTCTTAAGCAGTTTATGAAGTTTGATGATGCTGGCGTCCGTCCAGTAAGGGCAAGTGGAACATGGTGGTCCAGTAAGGGGCAAGTGGAACATGGGGGTCCAGTAAGGGCAAGTGGAACATGGTGGTCCAGTAAGGGCAAGTGGAACATGGTGGTCCAGTAAGGGCAAGTGGAACATGGTGGTCCAGTAAGGGCAAGTGGAACATGGTGGTCCAGTAAGGGCAAGTGGAACATGGTGGTCCAGTAAGGGCAAGTAGAACATGGTGGTCCAGTAAGGGCAAGTGGAACATGGGGGTCCAGTAAGGGCAAGTGGAACATGGGGGTCCAGTAAGGGCAAGTGGAACATGGTGGTCCAGTAAGGGCAAGTGGAACGTGGTGGTCCAGTAAGGGCAAGTGGAACATGGTGGTCCAGTAAGGGCAAGTGGAACATGGTGGTCCAGTAAGGGCAAGTGGAACATGGTGGTCCAGTAAGGGCAAGTGGAACATGGTGGTCCAGTAAGGGCAAGTGGAACATGGTGGTCCAGTAAGGGCAAGTGGAACATGGTGGTCCAGTAAGGGGCAAGTGGAACATGGTGGGTAACAACACAAGTTCAGCGCAATGAAGCGAATCATTTCTAAGTTTGGAGCATATACAAGCCACCTTGCAGCATTGTCAGAGGAAAGCTCAACCAAAGCAGCTGATCGTGCTAAGCTCAAAGGCTACCTCAAGAAGTGGCTAGATGCTAAATATCTTTTGGGCTGTGCCTTCTTGATGCTCGATGACTGGGATGACTTAATTCACTATGATGTAAAATACTCACATTTTTCATTTCTGTATTAAAAATTAATTCTCAAGCCTAAGCAGTGTTGCACAATCAAACATCCACTCATTTAGCTAAATGTACATTCAAATCTTACATTGATTGGACATTTGTCCGGTCATTATGAAAACGTTATTTCTGACTCTGGAAGGGGAAGGAGGAGGGGAGGGAAGGGGGAAGGGGGGGGGGGGATATTGAGGAGCCATTGCAATTGCAGCACTTAAGCCCCCTGTTATGGGAGGAAGGGGGTATTTTGTTGTCTCTTTAGCCTTACTCCATTGCATCATCTTTGTTGTAGCCCCACCTCCACTATGTTCAGGACAAAGCATTTGTTGGGTTGGACCAAGCCTCTGAGAGTTTTGGAGTGACAGAGAAGCTGGCTGGGCCTGGAGGGTCCTTTCTGGCCCACATTGCTAGCCAGACCTCAGCTAAGGTTCACTTAAGAGGGCGTGGCTCAGGCTTCATGGAGCCTACATCAGGGCGGGAGAGCTTTGAACCACTCTATATCTATATCAGGTAAGGAGGGGGGGGGGGGGGGGGGGTTCAGTTGAAATTTGAAGGTCATTTAACAGTGAGGTAGTGTGTTCTGGGATGTTGGGACCGGAGGGACCCACGCTAGTGGGTCCTATGTAGGATTGGCTCTGTGGGCGTGGTTTTTGATCGAGTGGTTTATAACGATAATGAAGTGTTACCTCCACTCGTTCACTGACATATAATCTATCAACTACGCAACAAATATGTACATACAACATACACATTGTTAACAAGGTCGTTATTGTGGAGCGACAGGTCAGCACTTCAATATCCGCCATTTAAATTTTCTCTTCCTCCCCCTTCCCCTCCCTCCTCCTCCTCCCCCCTTCCCCTCCCTCCTCCTCCTCCTTCGTTTCATCACATCATCGTGCAAAGACATAGTAAACATCGAATTGTAGCATTTTACTAAAAACATTAGTCGGGGAAGATATTAATTGGAAATGCCATGCGTGGGCGTAACTTTATAATCCAAAAATATTTATATTGACGGAGAATAACTTAACACTTACTGTGCACTCCCGTAGCGAAAGAATTCAAGTGAAACGTTTCCACTCGATTCCTCGTCCTAAAGTAAAGCAGGCACAAATTTATTAATGCTCCATATATCGTGCACAATTATGATGTCACGACACATCTTAAGTAAAAACTCGGCATGTAGTTGTATTACGTTTAGTGTTAGTGGAAGAGTATGACTGCAGAAGACCCCGATCTAAGTGTGCTAGCGAGCCAAAGTGGTACCATGAAGACGCCGACTCCAAGCGGGCTAGCGAGCAAAAGAGTGGTACCAAGAATATGTTTTATAGGATCCTGCAACTAAACAGCCCTACATTGAAGCATATTGGGCTGTTGGTTGTAGGATCTTATCAAACACCACTTTAACAGTACTGTACCTTGTTTCCTTGCTTTTTGCACCACCAATCCTACGTACTACAGATCAGTTTCTTCATAGGTGATAGATCATTATGTCATAGTGGTCCACCATTGGACAATTTTGTAGGTGATACTTGCCGATTGGGCAGTCTCATTGGTGGTGATTGGAGTTTGCTTATTGTCATGACAACCAGTTTTTGGAATTATTATTTTGTCACAACTGATTTTAATTATTGTGGTGTGTTGGCCGTTGCAGTCATTCACATCAGGAAGGTCTTTCTGCTGCAAGGAAACTTTGTGAGAGCTTAATTGAAACAGTGAGTCTATCAACATTTGTTGTGTCATGAATGTATCACCATAAATTTGTATAGCATGGCCACATGGCTTGTCTGTATACATGCGTGTGTGATGGTGTATATATGTATTGGGTTAATTTGTTGTGCAGATAGAGGTAAACGATTAGAGATTTGTAAAATTAGTTTCTTTCTACCACCCAATTCTCATGTGTTTCTGAGGTTAAGTTTACAGTGCAATAATTTGGGATAAATGGTCGGACATCGGGCATTTTAGGCAATTGATGGGTCAATATTGCGCATACACATACAAGAAGCAAGTAGCAGACAATGAACTTGAAGGTATTCCTAAGACGCGCGGTCTTGCGATTCAAAATAGCCAAAATGGAAAACAGAGAGCTGATGACGATATGGCTACCCTGTGATTGTGACAAAATAGCTGTGTTAAAATGTAAAGTGTTCAAAGACCAGCTAATAGGCATGAGAAACTTTAACCATGCTTTTATTTCTGGGGTCTACATTGAAGGACCATGCTTCATCTGCAATGCACCAGAGAGCTATGTCACTGTGTCGAAAGAGCCAGTCGACATCAGACTCTGACTACTCTCCCATTGCTTGAGCTCTTATGTATTCTGGACACAAGAATACATAGATGACACACAAGTTTGAAGTAGCTTATGCCATTTTGTAAAGAAGGACTGGCATTTGTAAGATGGCTCCATTGTGTGAATTAGAGGAGAGAGGTGTGGATTCGGGGTATAAATACATCAAATGCTTGCTCTGAATTTGTTAGCTAAATGTATCAGATGAGTTAGTTGTTCTTGGTTCTTTCCTTGGAGTACTGTTGATGGATTGTATGAATGCTCATCCCAAGCACTCATACAATCCATCAGCATTACAACCCTCAGGACATTGTACTGCGAGGAAAGAACTATGAACAACTATCTGCTACATTTGTTGAATGCAGTTTCTTGGGTGATAATGTTCCGGAGCTTTGCCCACCGCCTTGAATTAGCCATTAAAGAAGCTCTCAAAGGCACTCTCTTTACAAAGAGATGAGATGCTTTTATGGGTGTATTACCTGTATGAAAAATCTCCTAAGAAGTGCCAAGGTGGTAACAGCTCTCAGATTAGGTCTTGAGCCTGGTGAGTTGTCTGACAAGAGTGGAAACCGACCATTGTGTGGAACAAGACATCTGGGTGACTCAGAAAGTAGCAGCAATTGGTAGGCTAGTGGGCCGGTATGAGGAGTACATTGCCCACTTGATAGCACTTGTAGAACTGACAAGCAGAAGGTTATGTAGTGCAGTGGAGAGATGCAGAAATGATCACCAGATGTGCAGAAATGATCACCAGATGTGCAGAAATGATCACCAGATGTGCAGAAATGATCACCAGATGTGCAGAAATGATCACCAGATGTGCAGAAATGATCACCAGATGTGCAGAAATGATCACCAGATGTGCAGAAATGATCACCAGATGTGCAGAAATGATCACCAGATGTGCAGAAATGATCACCAGATGTGCAGAAATGATCACCAGATGTGCAGAAATGATCACCAGATGTGCAGAAATGATCACCAGATGTGCAGAAATGATCACCAGATGTGCAGAAATGATCACCAGATGTGCACTGTGTCATAATGTCTTGTACCCAGTTGTGACTCATCAATGCAAGTCATTAGGATGAGATGGGGAGCTCCCGTGTAAGTCCTGCTATTGAGCCAATCTTAATAGCAACTAAGCCATCGAAAAGAAGCCTTTTGATGGTAAATACAGTGCTGACCGGATTGCCGTCACGTTGTGCATATCAGGATGTGGAGCTTTCTAGATGTGATGAGGCTATTACAAAAGTGCACGACTGACGCTTATTATATGCAGATTTGAGGGATAAGGTCTAAGCACCCTGTGCTTCTCACAACCCAGGGATGGGATTCTACCCTTCAGTTCTTGCAAATCTTTGCAAAGTGGAGGTGCAAACACTTTTCAGAGAGGATCAGCTGACATGCTTAAGTATGCAAAGCTGTATTTAAACCTTGTGGAAGAGACTTAGAAGACCATTTATTGTAGTCTCTGTTAATAAGAGAGTTTTGTACTGCAACTTTGGCCAATTGTATCTTTTTATTGGTATCCTACCCAGTTTCTGTTCATATACACCCATGGTTTGTCTGTAATTAGCATGTTTTACTTTGTCCACAACATGCGAGATACTGAAGATATAATTTTACCTCTGAATGATATTAGATGTTTACGAAATTAGTGTGTAATAACTTAAACGACATGTCCTCCTGATTCCTTCATCTCTTAAGCTTCAAAATTGAAATACAGGTGCACAAGTTATGTATCAACACAAGTATTATTTTCGTACCAGTTTGAGAAGACATTACAATATGGAACGTTCTATACGAAAATGGGTCTTGTGGATTTTATTTTATAACATAAAATTTAAATCGATATATCTTCCGAAATATTAACGCTATCGGGTTCCTATTTTGAACACAACATACCACACCATTACTATATGTGTAAATCCATTTTGGTGTCTTACACATGCGGGGTACCGACGTTGCAAGGTCCGTTACCCCGTAGGGTTCAAAACGGCCACATCTTCAGGTAGGAGTGTCCAAATCGGTTCAAAATAGGTACCTATGTAGAAGGGTCCTACCGCTATTGATTTGCTCTGTTCGTTAATTTTTGCTTTATCCGTTATGGAGATACAAGTGTGCAAAGAATTTGCATATTTCCCGGGCGTTATGCGCCATTAACGCATTACGACTGACTTCAAAGACGTCCTCGTAATACGTTAATGGCGCATAACGCCCGGGAAATATGCAATTTCTTTGCACACTTGTATCTCCATAACGGATAAAGCAAAAATTAACGAACAGAACAAATCAATAGCGGTAGGACCCTTCTACATAGGTACCTATTTTGAACCGATTTGGACACTCCTACCTGAAGATGTGGTCGTTTTGAACCCTACGGGGTATCGGACCTTGTAACGTCGGTACCCCGCATGTGTAAGATACCAAAATGGATTTTCACATATAGTAATGGTGTGGTATGTTGTGTTCAAAATAGGAACCCGATAGCGTTAATATTTCGGAAGATATATCGATTTAAATTTTATGTTATAAAATAAAATCCACAAGACCCATTTTCGTATAGAACGTTCCATATGATAGCTTTCAGAGCAGTACATTGAAGTTTAGCGGTATTGCCCGTTTTTTTTGGAATTGATGATGTTTATTTGTATATTTCAGTCTAATTATCATTCTGTGTCACAAGTCATATTACTTTTTTAAAATGAGGGTTGTTTAGAAGTTTGAAAGCATATGTCATTTGGAGTCTTCTGCATATCGTGAAATCAAGCTTTTGCAAACTCTCTTAGTAATTGAGACTGACAATAGGGGAAATCGTTTAATGCAGCCAACGCCAAGAAATGGTCGAACACCTTGGTTCTGATTGAGCTTCTCATTTGCCTCTCCACTTCACATAGACGAGAGAAAGCGTATTTTCCAACCGGAAAGTGATCAAAGCTGACATAAGGAATTGACTAGGTCAAAGCAATCTCGATCATCTGGTTTGGATTGCTGTAGATGGTCTTCCACTTACACATTGGAATGCAAAATTTGCTGAAGGGCAAGACATGAAGACCAGTGCCAAAAACACGCGGATCAGGACAAGACACGCAGATCAGGGCAAGACATGAGAGCATCACCAACACCAAGCACTTGAACACTTGTACGAGTACATTCACACCATATGAGCCATACACTTCGGATATTGATGACTGGGATAGCTAAAGTAGCTTTTTGTTTGCAATTGTGAAACTATAACTCATGACTGCTTGTGTGATAGTAGTTGATTGATCTAAGATAAATGAAACTAGTAACTAAATTATATGTCTAGTCAAAATTTATAAGTGTCTGACCGAATTTGCCATGTACTGACGTCAGATGAGATCAAAGGCAAAACCTTACCCAAATCATTGCAGTGAAAATGTTATTGAAGAGAAGCTTCTTATTGTGTTTCGGCAAACACTGAAACCCAGACATTGTTCTGTTAGCAATTCTGCATCTCAGCTAGCATAAGCCCCAAAGTACAACTAGTTACAACATTTTTACAAAATGTCATATACACCCACAGAGTCAGTGTGTTTTGGACACTCACATTGTACATAAACCCTGTGAATCAATAACCTACTCACCCACAATTGCAATGTGTGTTACCTGTCTCAGGTCCGAAAAGAGTATGAAACGTTCCGAAGAAGCCAGCTGCCTTTGGGATATGGTTCATCATCTGCTGGTGGCTATCGTAAGTATGATAAAATCTCTACTGACCAAATGTGCTACATTGGATGACTGCATGGGTACTAGATGAGATGAGATGTGAGGTTTGTATTCAGCTCATCCCCTTTTTACATGGCATGGATGCTTTGTGGGAGGTTTTAAGAAAACAGCACAATGAGAGTGTGATGGCTGTCGTTACTGACCTCCAATATCAGGCAATTCACTGACAACCATGCCCAGCTGTGCTCCAAAGCTATGCCTAGCTGTGCTGGTGTGTGTGTGAGTCCAAAGCCATGCCCAGCTGTGCTGGGTGTGTGTGTGTGTGTGTGTGTGTGTGTGTGTGTTGTGTGTGTGTGTGTGTGTGTGTGTGTGTGTGTGTGTGCATGTGTGTGTGTGTGTGTGTGACACCTCAGTTTCCTCCACTCTCCCTACAGCTTCTTCTGTACCTTATGGACCCCAGGTAAGCCTGACAATCTAAGAAAGCCTCTCATCTCAGTCCTCGTTGTCCCAGCTGCCCTATACTCCAGCTGTGTCCTCAACCAATGATATGTATGGACCAGTCACTGCACCTTATCCTGGTCAAGGGAGTGGACCTGCACCATATCCAGGAAGTGGACCTGCATCGTATCCAGGAAATGGACCTGCACCATATCCAGGAAGTGGACCTGTACCATATCCTGGGCTTGTGCCATTCCAGGGACAGGTGAGTAGACTTGTGGTCTTTGTGAGGCCGGGAGGGGAGGAGGGGGGACTTAGCTTATGGTAGTTTGTAGAGTTTGTTTGTAGATTAGCTACTGGTACAAGATACTGCTGTCCTTAGCATTCATGTACTTATTTAAATACAAGCTGCATGAGTGACGAAGCCAAGCAAAGACATGTTTATGTAAGTACTGTCAAAAAATTACTGCTTAGAAAAGTTATTTACAGGCATACTTAGACTGTGTGTGTGTTGTGTGTGTGTGTGTGTGTGTGTGTGTGTGTGTGTGTGTGTGTGTGTGTGTGTTGTGTGTGTGTGTGTGTGGTGTGTGTGTTTGTGTGTTTGTGTGTGTGTGTGTCTAAGTCATGTGGCTCAACTTCCCAGCCTCCTGTTACAAGACCATTCCTGCCGTCATTGCCTTATGGTTTCTACCCTCCTCCCCATCCTCACCCACCTCCACCGGGCTATTATGGACCCCAGACCACACACCCCTATGCTGGCATTCCGCCTACTACCTTTGTACGACCTGAAATGGTGAGCACAGGGAATGGAGGGGGGGGGGAAGACAATACAAGGTTCCAGAGAACGGAGACAATACAAGGTTCCAGAGAACGGTGCCAACATACTTTCATGGAATTGTACTCTTCCACCTGAAGCCTCACACACCACTTTCAATACTAGTCTGTGTTATGTTATGGGTATTGATTTAATTAATATTAACAGACACTGATCAGCGTCTGAAAATTAATTTATTTTTAAAATAAATTAATGTTCAGACGCCAATTGGTGTCTGTTGATGTATAATTGAGAATTAGGGGAGGGGACAGACGAGGCACTTTTAAAAGATTTTAGAGGGTTGTTGTTTATTTGATACATGGTTAACACTGTTGTCCTCTTCCCAGGTCCCAGCCACACCCCCTTCTGGGCACGTGTTACCTTATTTGCCCCCACCCACACCAAATCCCACCCCTTCAGTACCTCAGGAACCAACAGGGTGAGCTTACTTGCAGACCTAATGTACTGCAGGTCATTAGTGTGTTGTGATTCTAAACGTTGATTTCTAGTTATGATGTTTGTCACTTATCCTAGTCCGCTTACTGACACGACGATCACCTCTGCAACACTTGAGTCACCTGCTTCTCAGAAGCGGAAGTTCACTGAGCAGGTAAGGATATTGTACCAAATGGATTTAGGTTTGAGGATGGAAACAGGATTTATAAGTCTCGTCTTCTGACAAGTCCTACTAGTCATTATTGTGGTCACAATCATAACTTGTGAATAGCTTGGCTTGTATAGGTACACTAGTACTAGGTCAGGCAACATGGTCTGTTGTGTTATGTTACACTACTGGTGACCGGTACTCGTGCCTTGCTTTTTCTTAGTTGCCGTCTGTGGATGCGAAGGTAGAATCCAGCAGAAGCAGTGAGGTATGTGCTTGTGTGAGTTGTACTTGTGATAGTGTGTGGTGTGTGTGCTTGTGATTGATTGTGTGTAATGTGTGATTTTTGAGTGCATGGCAGTGAACTTGCATCAGCTGTCACTGACCGTTCTGTACCCTGGTCTTTTCCACACCACACAACAAGTGTTCATTCTCTAATGGCCACACTACAGGAGTACCAGGCACAGCAAGAGCTGTCACTAGTGACATCACCAAGTCAGGCCGCAAGTTCGTTGAAGGCGTCCATCCAGCATCGTTGGATGTTGAGACCAAAGATTTTGTGGGCAGGGACAGAGCTGTCGAACACACAGGGACAAGCATTGTGGCTTCTGAGGGTGTAGGTGGTGGTACGCGTGTGACCAGCTTGCAGCTGTCCACAACAGAAGCGAACCCCATGGATACCAGTGTGCTGCTAATGCCACCCCCAAGCTTTATTCCAAAGAAGATAAAGATATCAACTGTCAGTGATGGAAGTAAGTATTGTGTGGGCTTGTTATTAGCAGGATTTATCCAATTACATGCCGTTGACATCTGAACATTAATTGATTAGTAAATGCAAGACACCGAGTGAGGCGACTTAATCATAGATTGACCATAATGTGTTAAACGCAATGTTAAACTGGTTTAACATTTTGTAAACTCATGATTGATGAATAAAATGATATTATAAACAGCGTGCATGATTAACAGATTATATACAGCCACTCAGGAAAGTCCAGTTACATTGAATATCTACAACAAAGTAGGTTTTACAATGCATACACTACCAGGTCGTTTTGAGGCTAAACCACAAACACTAACTATTTTGTCCTGTTCTACATTAGAGCATACAGTGCAGTAGTAGCTTGCAAGTGATGAACAATTTGAGCACCTTCTCAAAGCACGTGTCCCGTGTTTTTTTTCTTTCCAGCATACTGTGGTAATGCGTTTAATGGCTGAAAATCATGTGGTAGTCCTCTTGCAGCACAGTTATCGATACGATCACTTGAATGTTTTGCCGATGTAGTTTTCAATCTAGTGTTTGAAACCAGTTTCAAAGGCTAGGAGTGCCTCTGCAATACCCTCAGTAAAGTCAGCATGTGACCAGTTCTTACCTTGAGGATGAAATGAATACCACATGTGGTGTGCATCAGTCTCTATTATTCCCAGTAAGGTTGACAGCACTCTGTGGTCCCATCGCTGAGTATTCCAAGCAGTTTCTCATGAAAGACCTGCCTGTCGTGCATGGTTATGGACATCCACTACCTTAGCAGACTCGCAGTAGCCCTCTACTACCTTGGGCTACTTTGTATAGCGAATGCATACCTCTGTGCCACTGATATCATCAGAGTCAATCTCACGCCAACGCCGTTTTCCATGAGGATTGCCTTCCAGTGTGGTATTGTGGGTAGAAATGAAATGCTTCCTGGTAGAATCACTCCAACCACATGCCATGTATGGATGCCCATTGATAGTTGCAGTCAGAGCATGATGGTCTCCTTGTTGCTTGTACTCATGGTGCTTGAAATGATCCATGGGAAACTTTGTTGTAGCTGTTTTCACTAAACCGGTAAAATGCATGCCATACATACGACATGCCTCAGCAGTAGTTACACTTGCAAATGCAGCATCTGCATTGATGACTCTACCTGTACCGTGCCATGGTTCAGTTAGTCGTAATACTTGAGCTGTGCCTGTTTTCTTCCACTCCTGCATGTACTTTTTAGTAGCCATTGCATCCTTTCCCTCCTGTATTTCTAGCGCAATGATCACCTGAGTCACTGCACACGCCACATCCTTTAGCTCTGCTCCCACTCCTTTAGGCTTTCTTGCGATCTTGGTCACATGGGGCATACCATCTGAACAGTAATTGCCATCTTTTCCCCTCCAAGCACTAATACTCTCATCTACACAAATACTCCAGGATGGAAAGAATTTTGCAGCACGTCGCTTGTTGAATGCATCAATGAGTCTGCGAACAGGTGCCCACTTATCATTTGCATCTGAAAATTCCTCTGGGGGGCAAAACCGCAAGTACTTCAATAGTTTTTCAAACCTTCCATGCGAAATACCAAATCGACTCCCAAACTTTGGTGCAGGAAATATACCATCAACTGTGCTCCAGAGATCTCTTCGTCTGTTTGTTGTACATGTGAGTGCATATATGATGCCCAGCAGATTCCAAAACTCAACTTCATCCATGATCTTTTTCTTTGAAGGCATTGCTTTAGCACTCCATGTGATGATATCTGGGAGCAACTGTGTAGGAAAGGACATCCTGTAGTAATGGATTGGCTTCCTCTCAGTCATAAACATGTCATCCTCCCAAAGAAGCTTGGCACTATAACGTGGATGAGTTCTGGAATCTTCAACAACACCTTCAGTGACTTGCCATTGAACACCATGACACGTACAACTCAGCTCTGAACTACCTACTGACTCCCGTCCATTACTAGTACCAGCTATCTCCCCTTGAACATCAGTTGCTTCATCTATTTCCAAATCGGCATCATCTTCTTCCTCTCTATCCCTATCTGTTGTCTCATTGAGAATGCGGGGCTCACATTCAATTGAGATGTTAGGCTCGTCTTCATTGCCATTTGCCACCACATCGGTATGCACTGTTGAATCAGTGTCTAACCCTGACATATCAACACCATCAGCATCTTCATTTTCGTTTTCAGAAGAGTCCTCAACCCGCAAGGTTAAGGCCCTGGCACTCAAATCTACTGTCTTTTTCACTTTCGCGAAGCTCACCCGCCATTTTCTACCTCTGCCGATACCAACTTGCTGCAAAAAAATTCCTGCTCTTCCAGTTGGCCCCGTACAATGCTGCTGCAGCACATTTTCCGATCACAACCTTCGCAAGGGCACTTATTCTAGCTCCGACAAACAACACTTTCACCATCGCTAAATAGGCCAGTCGTCTGATCGATCAACAAACTTGTTGAAAAAACGAGGATAACCAGTAGCGAGTATGGAAAAGTAACTTCTGGCGCTCTAAGCTTGTTAGATTTGAAACGCAATGGCTATTTTAAATCGATCTCAAGCGTTTATAATACAGGCATAGCCAGCAGTTGTATCGCGTTAAACGGTTTGTTAAACCAGTTTAACACCGGTCAATCTATGATTAACCTCAAGTACATGTGTAAATAGCAACAAAGTTTGTTTCAGCCACATTTTATGAAGAACAATACTATTTTTTGCACACATAATTGAGGCACAGTATCAACATGATGCACGTAGAAATGGCAAAGCATGTCAATGGTCTTACAGTATGGACAGCAGGGGCCAAAACGGTGTACAGTTGTTGTAGTGCTGTGGAGTCATGTGTACAATATAGAGCAACCTCTTATGTAACACTTCACTTCTTGTGCATGATAGCCACATGCCTTAAATTACTTTATGCTGTCAGAGAGAGAACACAAGTTACGTAAACAAACTACAGCTGCATTTACTGTTAGGAATTTGTGCTATATGGCAGCATTGATGAATAATTTAATTCAGCATATAATTGATTGCTCTACTCTCCCTAGATGCAGCGCATTTGGGAGAGAATGATGTAGCTTTGGACCACTCCCACACCACTGTGTCGTCATCAGATAAGCCCAAGATTGCAGCCCTTGTCGCATATGACACTGATTCAGATACAGACACTGACTCATGATCTAAAACTATTTTCATAGTTCTTTCTCAATTGTTGCACACTATGTGTGGACATTTTTGCAAAAGAAGCTTCTATACTACTGTTTCCGTTTGTGATAAAGAGGGTTGTAATTTATATGTGAAGGTAAATGGAGGATATGCATAATCACACCTGAGCTGTGGTCAAGCAAGGATGTGTTCAATCATGCATGCGCGTTTTAAGCAATCTGGGGTGAAGTTGTCATCATATTTTTGTGGTAGTGTCCTGACCAACTCACAGCCACAAATTATGCAAGTGACGTCGAAAATGCAATATGATGGCCCTGGGGCATTCTAAAAACGTGTGTAATCAACATCCTGCCTATGACAGCTGGAATACACAAGACTGATTATTGTTATACAGAACATGTGTTTCAATTAGTAGCTATACAACAATGATCTTTCAGAACAGAAATGTGGTTTCCTACAATCAATCTTAGTTTTAAAAATACGACTAACCACAATTAATGAATTGATAGTATTAGCATATTGTGGTTGGAAAGCTTTGTTATTCAGATTCAGTGGAACCACCAGCACCGGAAAATAAATGCTTTTTCTGGTAATCAAGGAAATTCATTAAAAAGAAGATATTTTAACTAGTATAAATGATAACATTTTGGTTGGAAAAAATTCTGCTATTGTACCTTCATGGTTCATACAACAGCAGTACAACTAGGAGGGATAACTACACATGTTTGTAGCACATTAAGCTAAACCCATTGATTCATTCAGAAGCAGAAGTAACAGCAGTTGCAGCTGAATAAATTATTACGCGGAATAATGATTTGACATTTATGGCAGCTTGCAATTTTGACTAGTTAAGTTTATTTCCGTCATGCATCTTATTACATGTATGTATGATAAGGTCTTCTCGTAATTGTGACTAATCGTATACCCTGTGCACTCTGATCGGTACTATGATATGAATTAGTGTAGTAAAGACAGTAGACGGTGTGCGTGTGCATCCGAAAAATCAACCCCGGAGGCCGAGGAAGCAGGTTTTTCCATAGATATATATATATATACACATATGCAACACAGCTTTACATACAAATAGAATGATGATGATGACGGCGTAAGGGAGTGGAGGTCGAATTGTCTGTCAGCAGACTCCGTCGCCTGCGATGGTACAAGCGCACCTCATGCGCCTAACCACTGTCTGGCTAATGAATATCATTTTCGAGGTACCCTCTTCCCTGCATTCGAATGATTTGATCGGAGTTGTCGCGAGATCATTGTCCGGCGCGCAGCAGAGTGTGTTGCCGTCCTTTACACATTGAGACTCGCAGCTGGCCTGTTTTATAGGCTCTGTAAGTATACACTTGTACGTACGACCATCTGCCATGTAAGTCTGATTTTCAAAGCTCAGTACCGTAGTCCTATTGCACGTGGCTGCAATGGAATAATAAAGCCATAAAAAAAAAATCGTGCAAGCGTTCCGTGCAATCCTAACCGTTCGCCTGCACGATCGGCGATGGGTCGATCGGCTGAGTCTGTATGGAGAGAATCGCAGATATCAAGGCGAGCTTCGAGCCTCGTTTTCAACATACAGTGGGGGGAGTGGTCGCGATAGGACACTGCAGGAACGTTGTCTTCCTGTTAACCAACGACTCGTTGTAACGAAACACTACTGTGTACCTTTTAAGCGTGCAAAAAAAATGTTAAACATTAAACGCCCTGACAGTGAAAGAGGTGTACCTGAACGTATTGCGCCGAAATCTGGAGTTTTGTAGCTAACTTGGATGGAATCCACGTTTAGAATGGACCTGCATTAGAAAAGAGTCTAAATAAAGAATTCTCCTTTTTCTTCATAGCACATTTTCCACACCTCTGCGAGATGGTGTTTGTATCGCAGGGACCCAGGGCTAAGTTTTGGTTAGGTAGAATCCTCTGATTAGGCGCAGGGTAACGACCCTACATCGGCCTGCAGCAGAATTCCAGTGAACTTTTTGCTTGCATTAAACAAAACTGCAAGCATGAGGCTATCAACAAAGCAACGTTGATACACGTGAAACGAACTCACCAGTATACGTCTGTGCGGGCAGATAACAGGAGACTGGTTGGTCTCCCTTCAGCAAAGATATTGCGACCGTACTGCTCGAAGGGAACGAGGTCGGGGTGGCCCGTGTTGAACGATTGGCACATCGCGTACGGCGGGCCAGTGCCAAAACTAGCACATACTTCTATTAGTAAGAACAGAACTGCAAGAAACATTCTTGTATGTCTATTAGCTCTCTTTCTCCACACGCTTGGCTTTATATCCATTTCGCTGCAGCCCTTTAAATGTACGTGTTCGTGAGATCATCATTTCCCACGCTCGGTTTGTTTGTTTTTTAATCTTTTTAAATTCCAGCTGCCCAACAGCCAGCGGCTTGGAACATGCCATATACATAAAATAAAAAACAAACAATACCTTTGGTCCGTACTGTGCAAGCTCTAAACGGTTTTCCCTATAATAAAATAATGCGTCAAATGTGCTTCATATACAATTCTCTCACTAAATAGCTAAATTGCATGTAACTTGACACGTTTTACGTTGTATAAACCACAGTTATTTCACGTCGATAATTACCATGGCCGCAACAAGCAAAACAAGTGGTAATTTTCTGCACGTGCACAGAACGAACAAACATACATATGTGACGTCATTCTCCATTATCTTTGGTCGCCTGCTCTCTTTCTAGAACGGTCTCGAGGTGTTTCTGCATGCGTCGATGCTTGTCTTTGCTTGTGCTGGACTCCAGCCCTATGCTCCTCTTAGCATATGCACTTCCTAGGCCTGTCCGCTCATCACGTACCTCAGCCAGCACCTGTTGTCATAACAACATACAGGTCATAACTCTACAACCCATCATGTCATATAAAATAGTAAGTAGCATTTGAACTACTACACCAACCAAGCATTCTATTCCATAGTAGTTGTGCAATGGTCAAAAAATAACTCAATGCTAACTCCACACTAATTCAATGCTAACTCTTGTTGAAGCAGCTGACAGGCCCAAAGGAAATGGAACACACCACTGAAGTATCTCTAGCTGTAATTTGCATACTAAAGATCTAGCCCATGACAGGCAATCCCATCCACAACCAGATATATGACAAAGGAAGACATATAAGGCCTCTTGTAGTCAGAATCCTCTCGAAAGAAGCCAAACAGCAGTCATCACCCACCCACTCATAACAGGAACAATTCCAATTCCCAGTTCAAGGCACAAGAACAAACATATCACATCTTGACCAGTCAGTTCTCTCCAATATACAATATGAATTTGCCTCTCCTTCCTCCCCCTCTCCTCCTCCCCCCTCTCCTCCTCCCCCTCTCCTCCCCTTCTCCTCCTCCCCTTCTCCTCCTCCCCCTCTCCTCCTTCCCTTCCCCTCCTCCTCTCCTCCTTCCCCTCTCCTTCCCCTCTCCTCCTTTCCTCCTTTCACTTCCTAATGCGTAGCCCTACAACTAAATATATTTATCAACAGCATGTCTTCCAAAACCGCAGACACGAAGGAAGGGCTGGTTGATGGAAACACCAAAACTAAAACCACATTGCACTAATCTAACATTAAATATGACAACAGTCGTCCAAATATAACACCTCATCATGTTACAACAGCACCATTGTGAGCCTCTGCACCTGGCAGGGCTCAAGGGTCAGAGCTGCTTGGTTGCTAGGCATTTCTCCACACTTGGATTTAATTACATTAATTAGGTTGCTACTTGCTAGCATGTAAGTGATGCAGAACAGAGGATTACGGAGAATTACACAGAAGGTGAGATGATGGAGCTTGATCGCTAAATTCTATGCTCCCAAAACTGGAAAATTAAAAGTTCGTCACAAAAACTTACCGGTTCAGTGATTCCCCGCGCTGCTCTTCCCCAGACCTTCTCCTGTCTTCCATCCCATCTTTTCAAGCATTACCCTGCCCACATTGCCTTCAGATATTGGTCTGTGTAGTGTACAACACAGTGTGTAGTGTACAACACAGTGCATTGGTCTGTGTAGTGTACAACATAGTGCATTGGTCTGTGTAGTGTACAACACAGTGCATTGGTCTGTGTAGTGTACAACACAGTGCATTGGTCTGTGTAGTGTACAACACAGTGCATTGGTCTGTGTAGTGGTACAACACAGTGCATTGGTCTGTGTAGTGTACAACACAGTGCATTGGTCTGTGTAGTGTACAACACAGTGCATTGGTCTGTATAGTGTACAACACAGTGCATTGGTCTGTTTTACAACATAGTGCATTGGTCTGTGTAGTGTACAACATAGTGCATTGGTCTGTGTAGTGTACAACACAGTGCATTGGTCTGTGTAGTGCACAACACAGTGCATTGGTCTGTGTAGTGCACAACATAGTCATTGGTCTGTGTAGTGTACAACATAGTGCATTGGTCTGTGTAGTGTACAACACAGTGCATTGGTCTGTGTAGTGCACAACACAGTGCATTGGTCTGTGTAGTGCACAACATAGTGCATTGGTCTGTGTAGTGTATAACATAGTGCATTGGTCTGTGTAGTGTACAACACAGTGCATTGGTCTTGTAGTGCACAACACAGTGCATTGGTCTGTGTAGTGTACAACACAGTGCATTGGTCTGTGTAGTGTACAACACAGTGCATTGGTTCTGTGTAGTGCAGCAACATAGTGCATTGGTCTGTGTAGTGTGTAACAACATAGTGCATGGGTCTGTGTAGTGTACACATAGTGCATTGGTCTGTGTAGTGTACAACATAGTGCATTGGTCTGGTGTAGTGTTACAACATAGTGCATTGGTCTGCAAATACACTACATGCAACCACATGCTAAATGAGATGTCATTTCCATGACAACCATTGGACAACCCCATTTTTGTTGTTCATTTAATGAGTGGTGTTGCTATGGTATCATTTCTGTTGCATTCTACACCTGTCATCCATTCATTCACACACGCACACACACACACACACACACACACACACACACACACAACACACACCACACACACACACACACACACACACACACACACACACACGTGTACACCTAAACACAACACACGTACCTGTGCACAGAGCTTGGCAACTCGTCAGGAAGGTGAGAATCAGGAGGAACACTCCCAACATGACACTCTAAGATGAAAAGGGGGTTGGGGGTGGGGGGGGGTGGGGTGGGGGTGAGACATTGTAAACACATTTCACAAAGTGGAATACAACACGCTGTGAAGCACAGAATGCAGTCAGTAATGTTCAAATACAGCCCACACACTTGACCCTACAAAAAGAATTACAGCACATGTTGTGTGTTTGTGCCAAGGTCTTTCGTCACCCGGGTAACAGAAAGTCTACTGGTTGGTTTGCTGTAAAACGGGTTGTGAGTACTGGTGTATGGCTTTTAAAGGATGGGGTTTGAATAAGCCCTTTAAAGGAGTGCAACTTCATTTAGATCCATGCCTCGTTGTAAAGAGTTGTTTGTACTCACGGACACAACCATACCACATAGGAGCACACACACATACAGCACACACACACATCAAACACACCACATACACATGCACAAATACACATGCACACACACACACGTACATACACACAATGCACACACACCTAGCCACATTTGAGTACCACTGTTATCAAATACACACACAGTAAGGGGACACACATCACTGTACACTAGCAAGAGTAGGCATCACCAGACATCACTAGACATCAAAGGGGACTGGCCTCTTAGTCCCTCTGATCTTGTACTCAAATACATTATTTTGCTTATCACCAAATTGAAATATTCAATTACTTTACATGCAATAAAGACAACCAATGTGTTGTAATTATGGAACACAGTTCCAAGAAGGCGATTGTTTGCAACAGCCCATAGCAAAATGTCAGCCCTCCCTCATCCCACAATATTACTCATAACCAAATTGTCACAAATCAGGGACCTTTTGGCCCACATCAAAGGCATAGTGCACCCCCAATCACTACATATTATAAGTGCACTCATTGTGAAGGTCAGTAACCACCACACCACAAAACACCCTCAGGTATCATATTGAACACCACTACCTAAGTAAATTTTGCAACACACCAAAAACCACAGGTGCAAAGCAGAAAGAACACAAAAGCTCCCATCCCCAAATTTTATGAAGCTCAAACCTACAAAGATACCTCTTACATATCCACTTTCCCCCCCTCCTCCTTTGCTACCTCCCCACCCCGCCCCTCCCGCCTTCACTACCTCCCACCCCTCCCTCCTTCACCTCCCACCCCTCCCTCCTTCACAACCTCCCACCCCTCCCCCTTCACACCTCCCACCCCTCCCTCCCTCCCACCCTCCCTCCTCCTTCACTACCTCCCACCCCTCCCACCCTCCCACCCCCACCCCTCCCCCTCCTCCTTCACAACCTCCCACCCCTCCCTCCCCCTTTGCTACCTCCACCCCTCCCTACCCCTCCCACCCCTCCCTCCCTCCTCCTTCACAACCTCCCACCCCTCCCTCCCTCCTTCACAACCTCCACCCCTCCCTCCCTCCTTCACAACCTCCCACCCCTCCCTACCTCCTTCACAACCTCCCCTCCTTCACACCTCCCACCCCTCCCTACCTCCTTCACAACCTCCCTCCTTCACAACCTCCCCTCCTTCACAACCTCCCACCCCTCCCTCCTCCCCCTTCACTACCTCCCCCCCTCCCTACCTTTGAGTGGCTCGGTCTGTGTATTGATCAGGACTTCAGTCCTTCTTCAGAGAGCGATCGTATCTTTCATCTAACGGGAGGCAACAGTAGCATGCCCTCCCACTCACCAGCACTCCCACACCATCCCAAACTCCTCCCACACCAACACACATCACTACACAGTCTCACCCTTAATCCATACAGCTTCTTTATTCTATTCAGTTCTTTCCGTCTCTGCACATCCAGTGGTTCTGTGCTCTCTCCTCCCTCGTTAGAGCTCATTAGGACAGGGTTGCACTCATCGCATGTCTCTATGCCATTGTGGATGTGAACACCAAATATGGTGTTGCCCAGCCTTAACCGGTCACCATGGTTGAGAGATGTTGGGTCACTGTCGTGCTTAGGCTACATGAGTGAGTTACAGTACAGTGCTCAATGATAGTGTGTGTAGTGTGTGTGTATGTGTGTGTGTGTGTGTGTGTGTGTGTGTGTGTGTGTGTGTGGTGTGTGTGCAGTGAGTGCATGTGTGTATGTATACATGTATATATTTGTGCACGTTGCGTGAAATGCGCATTAGATTTGATTTGATCTGGCAGTTGGTAACTTGATTGCATAATGTTTCTGAAGATGCAGCTCAGTGACCAGGAATGACCCATAACAGATGCTAATCACAGAACCTACTGTTTTCTTGGTTTTAAAATGGTTGCTTCTCCCTCTCCACCTCCTCTTCCCCTCCACCTCCTCTTCCCCTCCATCTCTTCCCTCCCCCTCCATCTCTTCCCCTCCACCTCTTCCCTTCCCCCTCCACCTCTTCCCTCCCCCTCCATCTCTTCCCCTCCACCTCTTCCCTCTCCACCTCTTCCCTCTCCACCTCCTCTTCCCCTCCACCACCTCTTCCCTCTCCACCTCTTCCCCTCCACCTCCTCTTCCCTCTCACCCTCTTCCCTCTCCACCTCTCCTCCCCTCCACCTCTTCCCCTCCACCTCTTCCTTCCTCTCCACCTCTTCCCTCTCCACCTCTTCCCTCTCCACCTCTTCCCTCTCCACCTCTTCCCTCTCCACCTCTTCCCTCTCCACCTCTTCCCTCTCCACCTCTTCCCTCTCCACCTCTTCCCTCCACCTCTTCCCTCTCCCTCTCCACCCTCCCTCTCCACCTCCTCTTCCCCTCCACCTCTTCCCTCTCCTCTCCACCTCTTCCCTTCCACTCTTCCCTCTCCACCTCTTCCTCTCCACCTCTCCCTCCCCTCCACCTCTTCCCTCTCCACCTCTTCCCTCTCCACCTCCTCTTCCCTCTCCACCTCCTCTTCCCTCTCCACCCTTCCCTCTCCACCTCTTCCCTCTCCACCTCCTCTTCCCTCTCCACCTCCTCTTTTTCCCTCTCCACCTCCTCTTCCCTCTCCACCTCTTCCCTCTCCACCTCCTCTTCCCTCTCCACCTCCTCTTCCCTCTCCACCTCTTCCCTCTCCACCTCCTCTTCCCCTCCACCTCTTCCCTCTTCCCCTCCCCCCCTCTTCCCCTCCACCTCTTCCCTCTCCACCTCCTCTTCCCCTCCACCTCCTCTTCCCCTCCACCTCTTCCCCTCCACCTCTTCCCTCTCCACCTCTTCCCTCTCCACCTCTTCCCTCTCTACCTCCTCCCTCTCTACCTTCCCTCCATCCTCTCCTCCCCTCCACCTCTTCCCCTTCCCTCTCCCCACACAGCTCACCTCACTGAGTCTGTTATCATTCAAAAAGGTACCATTTCTGCTTCCTCTGTCCATCACCACAAACCCCCCTCTTCTTCTGTCGTACTTGATATCCACATGTTCTTTGCTCACCTGGATTTCAGGCAAGAGGATGGCTCGACTTCCAGATACCTCCCTGACAACACCAATGGACCAATGGGAAGAAAGACGAGGGTACTTAAACTCTGTCATCACAATACCCTCCTCTCTAGTTCATCATACAGCTGCACACACATTCTGGAACCACTACATTTGCACTTGGCAAATACGCATAGTGACCCAGCTTGTTGTCATGACAATCTAACATGGATATTCTCCTTCTTCATGTCACCCTCACTTCTCCCTCCACACCTCCCAGAGCCTCAAACCATAACCAATTCTATTTATTGCCCACCTTCCTATTTTGGCCCCCTTCTGGGTCACGATGTGCACTGTTCCAACGGCCATCTTCTCAGACTCCAGCACCACCAGTCTGATGCAGGGTGCCCAGTCCTCCTCAGGTGGAGGCCTGCCCTTGGGGAGGCGTGGCCTCTTGGAGGGCAGCTCTCCCTCCTCCAGGGCATCTTTTGAAGGCAATAAAAACAGATAATCATATGCCAGCTACCTTTGGCTTCTATTAGAGCACATCATTATATGTTCCATTCAGCTCATTACTGCAAATCAGTTGTTGCAAGTGAAATGGGAGGGGGGGGAGGGGTCAGGGTTCAGGAAGTGGCGGGCTAAATGCATTACTCTAGCAGCTGTGGCAAAGCTGCATAGCTGCAGACAGTGCCAGCTGCAATAAATACATACTGACAGTGCCAGCTGCAATAAATACATACTGACAGTGCCAGCTGCAATAAATGCATACTGACAGTGCCATTCAACTGTCAATAATTATTTTGTTAACTGCAAGATCCTTACAACTGAGGAAGGGGAGCCTTCTTAGTGTGGGGGAGAGCTACTCTGTTTGCTCTGTGGTGGGTTGGGGGAGGGAGGGACACACAAGCCAAGTCCCTCATTTGAGCATTTCATCATATCAGTGATGGAAGGTCAGTACTTGGATGGTGGGAAACCATTCAACAATGGGTCAATTTTTTTATATGCAATTATGGAAACGCAGGAAGTTCAAGAGTTCTAGAGCTGGTTTTGTCACTACAAACAATCTCTCCTCTTCTCCCCCTGCCCTTCCTCCCCCTCCCTTCCCTCCCCCTCCCTCCCCCCTCCCCTCCCCTCCACCCCTTCCCTCCATTCCTCCTTCCCCCTCCCCTCCCTTCCTCTTCCCCCTCCCCCTCCCTTCCTCCCTCCTTCCCTGTCATCCCACCTTCTTCTCCAGCTCCTCCAACTCTTCCTCCGTGATCAGTTCAATGATGACCTCATCTTCTTTCTTCTTTTCAGGGCTGCTTCACGATGGAAGTGGAGGAGGTACTGTTGTGTGACTGGATCCAGAACATAGTATGTGCCAATCTCCCGGGTTGAAGTAAAGTGACTTGTGCTGCAGATCAAGTGATCACCTTCACAAGAACTTACATACATACACCTTCACAAATATAACCTTCACCTACACCTCACACATACACTTCACACATACACCTCACACATACAACCTCACACATACACCTCCACACATACACCCTCCACACATACACCTCCACACATACACCTCCACACATACAACACCTCCACACATAACACCT